>CAUYPK010054194.1:0-16720 GCA_963574355.1 Loris lydekkerianus | reverse complement strand
CCGCTTGGTGATGGATTTTGTACCTTTTGTTTGCGTCCTTGTGGTCTCAGCTCGCCTCAGTGGTGTTGATGTGCGATCTCCAACCTTCTCTCCTGGTATAGCTCGAATCCTCCAGGTTACTTACTAAATTTCCATCCTTTACCTCTCCTTCTGGACGGGAGCCTCTGTCAAAAGCTGACTTCAGTCCGCCATCTTGTCTCCCCCCCCTCCAGTCAGTATTTAAACATCAAAAAAAACAAATTGAAAAAGGCATCACGGACTTCACATTTCTCATCTGCCACCAAGGGGGTTAGAACCTTAGAAGCCATCATTATAATCCTCAGGCCTCTTCTTTCCCATCAAGTCGCTTTGCACCATCATTGATCATTTCCCGAGTTCTATGGTGTTTTGTCATCCTCCCTACGGCTTGGGGGATCACTGCAAAACAGAATCTGGCCCAGAAACCTGACGCTGTTCACAGGTCCCAGTGTGAGCAAGAGCTCAGACACCGTTTTCAGAGCAGGCGCTTCCCAGTTGTGATTTTTTGGATCAACTCAGTGACAAGAAATTTAAATTTTCTTTGAATTACTTATGTTTTTGTATTTGCTACAAATTATCTAGTCTTAAAGTATTTATGTTTAACTTAAATATACTTGGTGTTTCTACAAAGGATTAATATATTATTTTTGAGAATGTGAATGATGACAGCATGCAAAGCTATTGTCAGATACCCTCTGACTTATAGTTTAAAATAAGCATGGTCTTTTCTTTTTATCTATAGGATGTTTGAATTCACTTAATTGCACATGTATAAGGGATACACACACACACATATATAAATACAGAATTAGTAACTATATACTTATTCCACATTCATGGTTCTCTACAGAATAATCTTTTAACAGAATTCTAAAATCAGCTTTGACATGATAACCTTGTTTTAATTTTATATTTCAAATTGATTGGCACAAATGCCAAAATGATCCTACTTATCTTTCCTTGATATGCAAGGAGTAATCCTATATCTAGTAGTTAATAATATCTTTCTTTGATATTCTTCTCTTAAGCAAATGCTGGAATTAGATATTGAAATCTAGGATCTAAAAAGATGTGCCTTCCTGGTGTAGAAAACGATCTGGTTTAGAGAAACAGTGTTTAGTGGTCAGGGTATATTACAGCAGAGTGAATGAATATTTTACTCTGAAAGCATCAGGTTACCCTGAAGGAGAATAATTGCCCACATAATCAACATGATATGCAGGAGATGTTAACATAAAGGTGACTGCACACTCCCTCATGCACATACACTCTTTTTTGGGATAAATTTGTTCACAGTTTCATGTTATTATGCTTCATTACATAAACTCAAGGTTCTCGAACATGTGCTGTGACACACAGAGGCACTGGAATGAACTCATAAGGTCTTTGCATGATCTTTCAAATATTCAAGAAAATATGGCAATACTTGACATCTGTCAAAAATTACATGGACTACTAGTTAAACATAGTTCACAGTTTCAATATGATATACTGCTACATTCCTGGCAGTGATGCCATATCTTTGCAAAGCTGGATTTGGGGTGGTTGAGGGAAATGACTATGCATATTATTGGCATGGCACAGTCAGTGAGAGCGTTATCTGATGCCAGCACTTGACCATCTTGTGTGTTCAAAGTGCTCACACATAGTATCAGTAATTGTAATTAAGAATTAAATGAAGCTATTTTCTTTGAATTGATATTCATTAACTTTTCAAAGGTTACTAAACCTTTGGTATATCAGCTTGTTTAGATCTAACCACTTAATAAAGGGATGGTATTTCTTTTGGCCTAGAGGTGCTATGAAAAGATTACTGAGACACTTAGGGTTTGTGAGCCATGAAAATTTGGGACTCTTTGGATTAGGAGTTTATTTTTATAGTAAGAGCAAAGGTTATTTTGTGCTAAAAATTTTAGTACCATAAATATTTCTAGAGGAAAACTCTCTAAGAATGAAAAGACATTTTTCTTTAATATCACTTTCCGCTTCCTACTTGGGAATGCTCTCAAAAGACAGCAAAAGATAATGCTGGTGGCATTAACGATATGAAGTAAATTCTCAGTCCTTGTTCCCCTCCTTCCCAAGTGGGCGTCTGGCTTATTATAGGGAGGCTCAGCACAACCCATCCCTAAGCTGTGCAGGACCTCAGGCACCGATTCCAATCCTGCACAGAGTGGGTAAGATTCACCAGAAAAGGTAACCCAGCAAGGGGAGCGTCGACATTCCTGTGATTCCTATCTTGAGCAATGACCTAGATTCTTCCTATCTATTTTCCAGTAGTCCTGGTGTTACTGGTATTTTCTCTCTGTGACCAGTCCTTGGTCTGGAATGAAACCCCAGACCATGCAGTTAAGTGACAGGATAGTTTATTTTACAGAGAAAGACAAAGAAAGAAAGGTAACAAAGCCTCCGCATTGGAGGGGGGAAATTCCCAAATGGGAAGACCTGCTTTGTCTAGGGGTTTATTTAAGTGTGTGTGTGGGAGTGTTCTAAGAAGGTTTGTCATACTCAGTGAGGAGCTGGCAGACAAAAAAATTCCCTTCCTTGTTGATTATCAAATGAATGTGGTCCTCAAAGTTCCTGTCGCAGGCAAAGCAGCAGGATGCATGCTTTTCATTTCAGAAGTCACCACCCCATCAGATGCAGCTTTCCTCCAGAAGGTGCGGTTTGGAAAAAAACGTCTGTTTGCTGAGGGCTATAAAATGGGGGTCCCTGTCCAAACGGGGGAACCCTGTATCTCTTGGCTACCAGAGGAAGAGGTTTACCAGCCCACACAGACCCAAGAGCTAACCAGGCTACTTGCAAAGTTTACCAAGATCTGTGTCCGTAAGTTAGAAAACCAAAGTTAAGTCTGAGGCTCTGCCATGGCTGGTGGCCATTGTTTATGTCCATAGCTGTGATACCATTCAAATTCTCCGGAAAACCTCTCACTTTAAGAAACACTCATTTATACCCGGAGGGAGCGCGCTGCCGCGAGCCCACTGTGGGGGTGGGGGTGTCACGTGATGGGCGGGGCTTTGGCCGGAAGTGGAGGCTGAAGGCTCCACCTTGCTGTGGTCTGGAGGTGTGAGTCCTCCGGAGGCCTCAGCTGCTGGTGAGTTGCCCTGGGGCAGAGGAAGGGTTTGGACGAAGGTTGGGAGGGGCAATTTGAGGACTTTTTGGTTTTAATACTCAAATTTTGTATGGTTGATCTCAGAAAATGTTTGTAAAGCAAAAATGTTTATGTTCCCCACACCCAATACAATAGTTTAAACAAAAGGGCATGCAGTAATAAGTGTGGAGTTAATTTCGAAGAGACAGAAGATCAGAATCATATGTAGGCAGTTCAGAAACCACAATGTTCCCAAGGGGATAGATTGCCTGAGCTCATGGTTTCAAAACCTCTCTAAAAATAGCCAGGCGTTGTGGTGGGCTCCTGTAGGACCAGCTACTTGGGAGGCTGAGTCAATATGAGGTTATGATGCCAGGGCACTTTACTGAGGGCAACAAAAACAAAAAACAAGAAAACCACGATGTTGGGCATCTCTAATGCTGCTGGTGCCGTCGGGGTGGGGGGAGGAGGGTGTCTGCATCATACTCAGAGTGACTCTGACTCCCCACTCTCGGTCATTCTGGCTGACCCTGAACAGATTTTCCACCGTGTCTTTGTACTCAGGTCTCGTTTTGCCTAAAATTGTGCAAAGTGTTGAAGAAAATAGTGACGACACTGAAATAGCAAAGCAATGGGGAGAGAAGCAATTAAGTGGCAAAGATGTTACTTCATACAGTTTTTAAACAAGCGTACTAATTATGTTGAGCGAGCTGAAAAAGATGTTTTGAATGTTTTAATCCTAAAATGATACTTTGTTATCGATAAATGGCACAATATTACTGCTTTAGTTTCTATTTAGGAAGCTGATTACAGATTTTTCTAATTTATTTACTTTTGTTTTTACCAGAGATGGAGTCTTGCTCTATGGCTGAGGCTGCTTCTAATTTAAAATAATGCAGGCTGGTGAGCATTTGTGCATACAACACTTCAATTTTCAGAAATATATTACTGGTATTAAGTAGGAGATACTTGTAGTAATTTATTTAATCCTTACTATTCCGTGAGATAGATGCTATTATTTGGATCCATTTTGTAGTTTGGAAAACTGAGGTTCAGAGGAATGAATGAATGAATTTGCCAAGGTCACATAGCTAGTTAATTGCCGAGATTTGAACACAAGAGATCTAGTACCCGGTGTTTGTGCCCTTAATCATGCCTCTGTATAGTCTCTAATGATCACTTCGAAGATGGTCTCACTTAGAATCCCTGGAAGAGACTAAAGCCCTGACAGTGGCTTTCAATAGTAGGAACCTAACATTTGAAGAAGAAAAATAGTTTTCCCCCTCATCTTGTGGGATGTACTCATTCTTTCTCTCTCATCAGTCCCGCTCACTTGCCCCCAACCCCTTCAGGGGATGAACTTCCTAACATGCTTTGGAGTGTGTAAGCAGTAGAAAAGCAGAGATTTCTGCTGCTTGATGATTATTAGCATGTTTATTTTCCTTTTTTTTCAGAGCAACAGATCTTTAGAAACAGTGAAGGTCTAGGTAGCCAGTATTTTAGGCCTTGCAGGCAATGTGGTCTCTGTCACAAAGGCTCAATTTTTCTTTTGTAGGGAGAATGCAGCCATAGACAATACATAAATGAAGGAGGCATGGCTGTGTTCCAAGAAAGCTATTTACAAAGCAGGTGACCAGGTGGATTTGGCTTGTGAGCCTTGCCGTAGTTTGCCATCACTAGTCTAGACTGTAATTTGTAGATCATTTTTCTGGATAATATTCAGTGCATATCAAGTACATGTCCTATGTTGGGTACTGTGTGAACATTACACATGTGGACTTGTTTGACACATTAACGTAATTAGGCAAGTACTTTGAAAATCCATTTTATGGGTGAAGAAATTAAAACATGCAGACTAAGTTAACTCACACATAGGCATAACATATTTTATTGTACTTTGCAAATACTATATTTTTTTTATAAATTGAAGGTTTTTGACAGCCCTGTGTTGAGCAAGTCTGTTGGTGCCATTTTTTCAAGATCCAAGGCTTATTCTGTATCTTTCTGTTACCGTTTGGTAATTCTCACAATATTTTAGACTTTTTCATTATTTTTTCTGTTATGGTGATCTGTGATCAGTGATCTTTGATATTACTATTGTAATAGTTTTGGAGCATCATGAATCGCACCCATTTTAAGACCACAGACTTAATCCATAAATGTTTGTGTTTTGATTGCTCCATCCTACTGGTCATTCACTTGTCTCTCCCCCTCCTTGATCCTCCCTATTACTTGACAAAACAATATTGAAATTCTGCCAGTTAGCAACCCTCCAATGGCTTCTAAGTGTCTAAGTGAAAGGAAAAGACACAAGTCTCTCTCTTGAAATCCAAAGCTAGAAATGGTTATGTCTAGTGAGGAAGGCACATTGAAGGCTAAGACTGGTCAAAGGCTAGGCCTCTAGCACTGCAAAGTTGTGAATGTAAAGGAAAAGTTCTTAAAGGAAATTAAAAGTGCTACTCCAGTGAATGCATGAATGAAAGTGAAAAGAAAGTGAAACAGCCTTATTGCTGGTATGGGGACTGTTTGAGTGGTCTGGTAAGAAGATCAAACCAGCCATAATATCCATTAAGATAAAATCTAATCTAGAGGAAGACCCTAACTCTCTTCAACATTCTGAAGGTTGTGTGAGAGGTGAGGGAGCTGCAGAAAAAAGATGGATGCTAGCAGAGTTTGGCTCTTGAGGTTTAAGGAAAAAAGCCATTTCCATAATAGAAAAGTATAAGGTGAAACAGCAAGTGCTGAGATAGAAGCTGCAGCAACTTATCTGGACGATCTAGCTAGCTAAGATAATTGGTGAACATGGCTACACTAAATAAAAGAATTTCAATGTGGACCAAACAACCTTATAAGAGAAGAAGATACTGTTTAAGACTTTCACTAGTAAAGAGGAGAAGTCAATGTCTGGCTTAAAGTTTCAAAGGACAGGCTGACTCTCTTGTTAGCTAATCAATTGATTAAATTGAATCCAGTGTTCATTTACCATTCAGAAAATCTTAGGGCCTTTAGGAGCTATGCTAAATCTACTCTTCCTGCGTCCTGTAAATGGAACAAGAAAGCCTTGATGATAGCATATCTGTTTACAGCATGATTTACTGAATATTTTAAGTGTGGTGTTGAGACCAACTGTTCAGAAAAAAACATTTCTTTTGAAATGTTACTGCTTATTGACAACAGACCTGGTGACTCAAGAGCTCTGGTGGAGAGGCATAAAGAAATTCATGTAGTTTTCATGCCTGCCAACACAACATCCATTCTGCAACACACAGATCAAGGAGTCATTTTTGATTTTGAAATCTTATTATTTAACAAATACATTTCATAAGGCTGTAACTGCCATAGGTAGCGATGTCTCTGATGGATCTAACAGAGCAAATTGGAAAACTTTTGGAAAGGATTCACCATTAAGAACATCTGTGAATCTTGAGAGGCGATCAAAATATCAGCTGTAACAGGAGTTTGGAAGAAGTTGATTCTTATGCTCATGGATGACTTTGAGGAGTTTAAGACTTCAGTAGAAATAGTGAGAGAACTAGAGTTAGAAGAGTCTGAAAATATGACTGAATTGCTGCAATCTCAGGATAAAACTTGAACAGATAAGGACTTGTTTCTATTGAGTGAGCCAATTAAGTGGTTTTTTGAGATGGAATCTATTTCTGGTGAAGATGCTGTGAATATTGTTGAAATGACAACGAAGGATTTAGAATATTACATAAATTAAGTGAAAAAAACAATGGAAGGTTTTTTTTTTTTTTTTTTGAGACTAAGTCTCACTTGGTCACCCTTGGTAGAGTGCTGTGGTATCATAGCTCACAGCAACCTCAAACTCTTGGATTCAAGTGAGCCTCTTGCCTCAGCCTTCTGAGTAGGTTGGACTACAGGCACCTGCCACAACACCCAGCTATTTTTTAGAGATGGGGTCTCACTCTGGCTCAGGCTGGTCTCGAACCTGTGAGCTCAGGCAATCCACCCGCCTTGGCCTTCCAAGTGCTGGGATTATAGGCATGAGCCACCGCGTCTGGCACAATGGTAGGTTTTGAGAGGAATGACTCTAATTTTGAGATAAGTTGTATATAAATTGCTATCAAATTAACATCTCCATGTTGCAGAGAAATCTTTTGTGAAAAGAAGAGTCAATTGAAGTAGCAAACTTCACCGTTGTCTTATATTAAGAAATTGCCACAGCCACCCCACCCTTCAGCAACCACCATTCAGATCAGTCAGTAGCCATCAGCATCATGGCAAGATGTTGAACTTGGTTTTTTTTTAAATTTATTTATTTTTATTGTTAAATCATAGCTGTGTACATTAGTGCAATCAATCTGAAATATTCTCGTCAAACTGTTGAACTTGCTTTTTGCTTCACCAGCAACAAGATTACAACTTGTCGAAGGCTCAGATGATTCTTATCATTTTAGCAATAAAGTATTTTTGAATTAAAGTATATACATTTTTCAGATATGATAGACTATGGAATAGTATAAATATAACTTATATGCACTGGGAAACCAATAAAGTGTGACTCACTTTATTGAAATATTTGCTTTATTGTAGAGGCCTGGTGCTGAACCCACAATATTTTTGAGGTATGCCTACATCCTATAAGCAAAACTGGAACGTCAGGAACTTTGTTATTAATACTAAATTCAAGTAATTGGTCAAAACAAGGTACTTGGCTTTTAATTATACCACTGTTGTTTTGTTTTATTTTGAATTTGTTACTCATTCTGAAATACATGGAAACTTATCTATTACCACTCCAGTTATTCATGTTGCTTTTTGAGTCTGCAGTATCTTTAAATTTAAAAAAAAATCTTGATTATCCATTTTGAATCTGATGCTTAACATGTAGTCACTAATATTTATATAAGATTCATGGCTTATAATGCTGTATCTGTTTATGGCTGTGAACATAAATGGCCTAATGACTTTGACGGTCACTTAAGAGCAATAACCAAGAATTCAGGACGTAAGTACTTTTGGAACCAGTCAACAAAACAGTAGTGGAAGATGCAGAGACAAGATCGTTTCTCTCTGCACAAGTGCACGGGAGACAAAAGACAATCCTGGGAATGTGGGAAAGTTTTCTTTTTATTTTCAAGTATGCATGTGCCACCTAGGAAAGCCAGAACAGATCAAATAGGGTGTAATTCCAGTGTCATAACTGACATCCTTTGTGAGAATCTTTGTCTTATATTTTCATCGAAGTATAGTGACCCCAAATCTAATTCCTGGTAAATCTTGGGCACAATTATGTCATTAAGCAAGTAAGAAGTATAAATTATCAGGAAATAAATTTATATGCCATAAAATGTTCTTGAATTAGTGTTTTAACTTTATAGAAAAAGAAAACTAGTCACACAATATAAAACATATCTAAAGAAACAGCCATTGTGTTTGGATTTAAGAATTTGTGGAGCATTCATATAGAATGTCATTGTAAACTGATTTCATGATAGTATTTCTTTAAAGAAAAAACTGCATAAAAGTTTAACCAATGTCCTTAAGGAACGCAACAATCCACCTTATTTTGGTGCCAGTTGCTCTTGGTTGTAGCCTTCAAGTAGTGTCTTAGTTTTTCAATAAAAACAAACAGATAAACTAAAGCCCAGAATATAGAACTCTGCTTAAAGTTCTGTAATAGAAAGGGACAAAGGCACTGACTGAATCTGTATTTCTCGAATGTTTTTCAGCTTTGTACACAGTCGAATTAAACAAATAGCTGATAAAGAAGTCATTTTAGGCATAAGTTTCTGGCATTTTTTTCCCCATGTTTTTTGAATTAGAATACACACCAACATTATGGAATTTTTCTGAGTATTATAAACCTTTTCAACTTGAAATTTATATCAAAATTATGTTACCTTATTCTCTTTATAGCCTACATATATTTCACTGCAGAAGTTGACATTAAAGAAGTCATTTTGGTGCACTTGTCATTAGATACCTAAAATGAATGCAATGTTTGTGAACATCAAAATTGAGTCAGAACATATGTCTCCGACAAAGGTTTAATAACCAGAATCCACAGTGACTCAAACGTATAAGCAAGGAGGAGCTTTTCAAAGCAAGTTTCTGTAGCCTTCCCAGGAGGACTTCTGTGTTCTGTGCTTCTGAAGGGGACCTGGCCACAGCCAGTTGAGAGACCCACCTTCCCCAGGCCTGCAGCTGGCAAAAGCAGAGGGAGCAGCTGACGCAGTGAATCTCCCAGACGCAGAGTGAGGGCAAGGTGCATAAACCCTGGGTGTCCATGTGCCAGTGTGATAAATTGATGACAAGAACTTAAGCCATACCCACTGAATTAAAGTTCAAGTATAATTACTAAGTTCATCTGGCCATTATATTTGCATTTGTAAACACTGTTAATGTTAGTGAAAGTTGTACACACCAAGAGGAGATTAAAGATCTTATGAGATGAGTGTATATTCCTTCATTTTTTTATCATTTAAATCCTTCCTACGGCATCTTAAAAGATTGGCCATTGGTTCCTGCTGGGAAAGTTCTGTAGTGCCAAAAGGGGAAAATATTCTGTGCACTATTAAAATGAGTTCTGTTTAACTGTATTTTTAAAAATTTTTGAGACAAAGTCTCCCTATGTTGCCTTTGGTAGAGTGCTGTGGTGTCACAGCTCATAGCAACCCCAAAGTCTTGGGCTTAAGCAATTCTCTTGCCTCAGTCTCCCAAGCAGCTGGAACTACAGGCACCTGCCACAACGCCCAGCTATTTTTTGTTGCAGTTGTCATTGTTGTTTAGTTGGCCTGGGCCGGGCTCGAACCCACCAACCTCGGTAGATATGGCTGATGCGGTAACCACTGTGCTACGGGTGCCAAGCCCTCTTCAACTGTATTGTAAATATAATTTTAGAGTTATTGATTTTGTTTGAAACAGTCTTTTGGGTATAACCTAAACCCTAGAATAAAGATGGTCTATTTGTGAGATTCACTGGCAAGATACCAGATTAAGTTAACTTAGATCAGCGGTTCTCAACCTGCGGGTTGCTATCCCTTTGGGGGTCTCCTGCATATCAGAAATTTACATTGCGATTCATAACAGTAGCAAAATTACAGTTATGAAGTAGCAATGAAAATAATTTTATGCTTGGGGGTCACCACTCCTCAAGGAATGACATAAGGAACTGTATTAAACGATTGCGGCTTTAGGAAGGTTGAGAACCACTGGCTTAGATGATTTCCATGTCTTGCTTCCCATGAACACCAGGGATGCCTGTTTGGTGTCCATTGGACAGGGGCATGGGGTCGGTTGGGGAAGGAGGTTGGTCTGGCTGCACTGAGGACACCTCTGCTCCCCCAACATGGGGCTCACGTGGGGATCCCAGACCCTGGCTCCCTCTTGGGTTCTCATGCTCTGGGTTCACTCCCAAGCCCTGCAGCCATGAGGAGGCCTCGGCAGCTGGGCCTTTACAATGCTCTGCCTCCTATACAAAACTAAAACTTCTTCCTCCTGTGTGAGGTGCTGTCTACTCGGTACCTCCCATCCCATTGCCTGGCCTCCGTAATCTCTACTCACTCTCTGCTTCTGAGAGTTCAACTGCTTCAGAGTCCATGTGTAAGTGAAAAGGTGCATTATTTGTCCTTCCATGTCTGGCTTGTTTCACTCAGTGTCATGTTCTCCAATTCCACCCCTGCTGCCTGCACCCAATGCTCACCCCAGCCAACTATGCACTCAACCTGCATCACCAACAAGGCGTGAGTGGGTCAACAGGACCTCATGCTCACCCCAGCCAACCATGCACTCAACCTACATCACGAATAAGACATGAGTGGGTCAACAAGAACTCGTGCTCACCCCAGCCAACCATGGACACAACCTACATCACCAACAAGGCATGAGTGGGTCCACATGACCCCGTGCTCACCCCAGCCAACCGTGCACTAAACCTGCATCACCAACAAGGCATGAGTGGATCAACAGGACCCCGTGCTCACCCCAGCCAACCATGCACTCAACCTACATCACCAACAAGACATGAGTGGGTCAACACGACCCTGTGCTCACCCCAGCCAACCATGCATTCAATCTACATCACCAACAAGGTGTGAGTGGGTCAACACGACCCCCCCATGCTCACCCAACCAACCATGGACTCAACCTACGTCACCAACAAGGTATGAAGGAGTCAACATGACCCCATGCTCACCCCAGCCAACCATGGACTCAACCTACATCACCATCAAGACGTGAGTGGGTCAATGCAACTCCAGCCAATCATGGACTCAACCTACATCACCAACAAGGCATGAGTGGGTCAACAGGACCCAGTGCTCCCCCCAGCCAACCATGCACTCAACCTGTATCACCAACAAGGCATGAGTGGGTCAACACCACCCTGTGTTCACCCAGCCAACCATGCACTTAACCTACATCACCAACAAGGCGTGAGTGGGTCAACACCAACCTGTACTCACCCCAGCCAGCCATAGACTCAACCTACATCACCAACAAGGCCTGAGTGGGTCAACATTACCCCATGCTCATCCCAGCTGAGCCACGGACTCAACCTACATCATCAATAAGGCATGACTGGGTCAACACGACTCTGTGCTCACCCCAGCCAACCATGGACTCAACCTACATCAGCAGCAGGGCGTGAGTGGGTCAACACGACTCTGTGCTCACCCCAGTCAACCACGGACTCAACCTACATCAGCAACAGGGCTTGAGTGGGTCAACATGACTCTGTGCTCACCTCAGCAGACCATGGACTCAACCTACATCACCAACCAGGAAAGAGTGGGTCAATATGACCCTGTGCTCACCCAGCCAACCATAGACTCAACCTCCATTGCCAAAAAGTCATGAGTGGGTCAACACGACCCTGTGCTCACCCCAGCCAAGCCACGGACTAAACCTATATCACCAACAAGGCATGAGTGGGTCAATGCGACCCTGTGCTCACCCCAGCAACCATGGACTCACCGTACATTACCAATAAGGCATGAGTGAATCAATGCGACTTGTTTCTCCTGCACATGGCATGACCTATGTGTCCTTTAGGATAGGACTGGATTTTACACTTGGAAATTGTGACCCTCCACGTATTCGTCCAAAGTCTATGGCCTCTGTTAGATTATGAGGTGCTCAGACACTTTCCTCTAGACAAGGCCTTTCAGCCATTGTGGCCTCCTTCACCGCTACTGAGCTCTGTCTTGGAAGCAGCCAGGAATGATAAGTGGAGGAAGCATAGCTGTTTCTAGCATGGCTGGATCTAGCCAGACACCCGGTGTACTGACTCTGCGTCCAAGTTCTGCTGTCCGATGCAACTTGGTGCTGCAGTTCAGGGCCAGAGCAGCACACATGCATGATGTCAGATAACACGTCTCCCATGAACACTGTTAGCGTTACTGATGAGCAACATGAGCACGTTCCCACTGTTGAGCACACTGGTGGCACTCAATGGGCTGAAAGGTTTTTCTCACAATATCTCATTGCAATCCAAATCGCTTTACTGTGCTTTGTACACCTGGACTCCAACAGAGCCCAGGTAGGGAAGGGCCACTCAGAAATCATTGTAAGAACTGAAATACAGTAGAACCTCTATGATTTGACCACCAAGGGACTATAACAAACTGGTCAACACACAGAGGTGGTCAACATAAAGAACTAGGCCTATTGTGCTGATACGTATGTGTGGCGCATGTCCAGACTGTGGAAATTAGGTCAACTCAAGGAGGTGGTCAGTCTGGGGAGGGGTCATCTATGAAGGTTCTACTGACTGTGGGTGAGGGAGAGCAGCAGAGACACCACCAAAGGGCCCACACACTTGTGAGGAGCCCACACAGGGGAAGCCTGAGTCGTCAGTACACGGTGGACATCACCTTGAGGGCCAGTGTGGGGCCAGTGGGTCAGAGAAGTCTGTAGTGTGTGGTGTCCGTCCTGTCCAAGGGCCCTGCAGAACCGATCCATCCTGTGGACAGCACAAGTCACTTCCCAAGAGGTATATCTCGGGCTCCAGACAGCAGCAGCCTCCAATCAGGGCCCCTGTAATGGGCACTAAAGTCCCAACTGTTAAAACCTTTCCAGGGCCTTCCTTCCATACCTTCAAGGAGCTTGAGCTCCTTGCTTCCCATCAGCACAGGGTCATAGCAAAGCCTCAGCCACAGGAATCTCCCCAGCTCCAGCCCACACATCTGTGCCTTCTCCCCCTCCACACACTTGGAGCTCCTGTCCCTGTGTGCTTGAGGGCGGACGTTAAAGCCCCAGACCTGCTGAGCACAACTGCTGCCTGTGGGTGTTTCTTCCCTTGAGGGGAGGTTTCAAGTAATTCATAATTCTCAACTATGCCATTAAGTGCCCCAAATACAAGGTGGGTGAGACCGATGTCCAGCAGAGGGGCCGGCTGCCTTGCCCCTGCTCTCTGCACACCTGCCCCACAAAGCTTCCTAAGAGTTTCTCAGCCTAGCAACACTTTCCCCAATTCCTTCCAATAAGTCTGTGCTTCTCTGGGGCCAGACCCTGACTTTGTTCCCAGTGTCTCTTCTTGTACCTTCCACTGATCAACTGACCTTCCTCTCTGTAGGACAGAGTGGAGACAGGCCTGGGTGCCAGGGCCTCGGGGCTCAGAGTGGAGACAGGCCTGGGTGCCGGGGGCCCAGGGCTTGGGGCACTTTCTGTGCAGTATTCTGACACTAGAGCTCTTGAATTTAGCTGAACTAGGTAAAAAAAACAATGGCTCAGATTTATTAAGTTCTGATTTATAAGATTTGTGAGACATAGTTGTAATTGGAAATTTCAATTCTTCATCTTGCAAGCTAATGGTAATGAATTCTTGGATTTATCAGGAGAAGTCACACCAGCATGGGATGAATGGAGAATGGTGCACAGACAACACCTCCATCCGCAGTTGCACTGTCTCGTGCGTGCGTGATCGTTAACGGCCCTGCAAGCAACTCTGGCAGAGCACTGACGGGTTCTCCACCCTGGCAATTTTGGTCCACGCAGGACAACACACGGGCTTTGGTGGGGAAGGAGGAGTTGCGAGGCAGCTCCAGCATTCACACTAAAGCCAGTTGCTGGGAATGGGGATGCACCATAATGTGCCTGGTGAGCCCAACAGTTGTATTCCCATTGTTCATATGGACAGCTGGTTTCCCAGAGTTTTGCCTTTTTATAACTGGAAATCAGTTAGATTTATTCATACTGAATCTTTGGACAGTTATATAAAGCACATGGCATTATATCTATGAAGCTTGTCCACCTCCTCCCCTCCACTGTGGCCTAGAAAGGCACTTATCCCTGCCATGATGTCCACAGGCGCTTAACCCCACCAGGATGTGCACGTGCACAGACACATACACCCATGCCCCACTGCACGCGATCACACAGACAGAAACAGATGCTCATGTAGGGAACAGTTATTCTAATGACCTGAAAGAGTCGGTGGATCACACTGACTCTAACATTTGACATAGAAATTATCCAAGCAGATTTCCTTAATTACTACTTAAAAGTAAGTAACCCAAAGTCTAATTTCCCTTTTTTAAAAAAATGACTTGAAAATTGATGGCCAGGGGTCTGATATTTTCAACTTGGGAGTTTGGTTTAAATTGACAACTAGTTCCTGGGGAGAGGAGCTAGTCAAGGGGAGAGGTGTTTAGAAACAGCAAAGAAAGGGTGAGGGTGTTGGTTTACGCCTGTAACCCCAGCACTCTGGGAGGCTGAGGCCCGAGGATTACTTGACCTCACGAGTTCAAGACCAGCCTGAGCAAGATTGAGACCCTGTCTCTAAAAGAATAGCCAAGCGTTGTGGTGGGCGTCTGTTGTCTCAGCTACTTGGGAGGCTGAGGCAAGAGAATAGCTTGAGCCCAAGAGTTTGAGGTTGCTCTGAGCTAGGATGCCACAGTGCTGTACCATGGGAGACAAAGTTAAGACTGTCTCAAAAAAAAGAAAAAAAAAAAAAAAAAAAGCCAGGTGTGGTGGCTTGTGCCTATAATCCAACACTGTGGGAGGCTGAGGAGGGAGAATTGCTTGAGTTCAGGAGTTTGAGACTTGCCTGAGCAAGAGTGAGACCCCATGTCACAGTGAAAAACCCAGCCGGGCGCCACAGCGAGTGCCTGTAATCCTAGCAGCTTCGGGAGGCTGAGGCAGCAGGATGCCCACAGCCTGAGTCTGAAGTGAGCTGTGACGCCATCGCACTCTGCTCATGGAATAGGATGGGACTCTGTCTCAACCAGAAAAAAGAAAAAGAAAAGAAACAGAAAAGACATGTTCTGAGAGGAAAAGCAGTTCATCTCCCTCACCTTTGGTGGTCTCCAAGTGGCCTCTGTCCAAGGGACTTCAGCAGGGGCTCCGGCCGCATGGCCGTCTTAGGTGATGTTTTGGGGCTGGAGTCCGACTCCCCGCTGTCCTCGTCCCCCATGGCTTTGATGTAGCTCCCACTCCTCATCCTCCTGCAGGGGATCTCCTCCTCTTTTCCCGTGGCGGGGTACCCTCCCCACTCATCCTGAGGCACCTAGGACAGAACACGAAACACGAAACCCTGTCAGGCTCCTCATGCAGAGTGGGGTTACTGGCTCCTTTGGGGGACACATTCTACAATTCCATGAAGACACAACTCAGCTGTTCATGGTCATTCACCACTTAAAGTTAGATGCACAAAAGCAGATTTTTTCTTAGCACTCTGCCATTTTAATCCTGAAAGGATTAATATTAAATTGTTGGTTTGTTCCCATTATAAAACGGATAGATTAAGCATTGTGAAAAAAGTGAGAAAACTGGGAGGCAGACAGGCTAATCTCTCTGTGGAGCACTTCCCCTTGATCCAGGGCAAAGGACACTGGCAGGCCATCGGGGGGCTTATCCCAGACAGGGCAAAGCCATTCCAACCTCCCTGAGTGGAGAGTCAGCAGGCAGGCAGGGCTAAGCCTCTAAACTCCTAATCGGCAGTTAGATTAGAGAGGCTGTTTTGTCTGCCCCGAGGATAGGAAACTTATTTTCCTTTCCTCTTTTCTAAATGCAATATGGACAATTACCCAGCCATTTCCTCTTTACTCAATCTTCCCGGGGGCTTGGGATTCTTTTAATCCTATTTTGAATTTGACCTTTGCATCTGTGTACAAATTCTTTCCTTTCTTTTTCCTTTTCCAATTTCTTTTTATTTATTTATTATTTTTGTTGTTGGTGTTAAATCATAGCTGTGTACATTAGGGCAATCAAGGGGTACAATGTCCTGGTTTCATGTACAATCTGAAATAGTCTCATCAAACTGTTCAACGTAGCCTTCATGCCATTTTCTTAGCTACTGTATGCAGACATTTGTATTCTGCCTTTAGTAAGTTTCGCCTGTACCCATTCTAAGATGCATCGTAGGTGTGGCCCCACCCATTACCCACCCACCACCAAAAACAACCCCCACCCTTGGCCCATTACCCATATTCTTTTGCTATATTTGGGTTATATCCTTCATGTGAAAGCGATAGTTTAGCTTCATAGTAGGGCTGAGTAAATTTTTTATTCCATTCCTGGGATACTTTGCTAAGGAGAATATGTTCCAGCTCCATCCATGTAAACATGAAAGAGGTAAAGTCTCCATCTTTCTTTAAGGCTACATAGTATTCTAGAAACTGGTTTTGTTTCGGATGAAAGAAGGGAAAG
>CAUYPK010054193.1:0-16714 GCA_963574355.1 Loris lydekkerianus | reverse complement strand
TAGAGATCTAAAATTAGACCTCCCATTCAATCCTACAATTCCTCTACTAGGTATATACCCAGAAGACCAAAAATCACATTATAACAAAGATATTTGTACCAGAATGTTTATTGCAGCCCAATTCATAATTGCTAAGTCATGGAAAAAGCCCAGGTGCTCATTGATCCACGAATGGATTAACAAATTGTGGTATATGTATACCATGGAATATTATGCAGCCTAAAAGAAAGATGGAGACTTTACTTCTTTCATGTTTACATGGATGGAGCTGGAACATATTCTTCTTAGTAAAGTATATCAAGAATGGAAGAAAAAATATCCAATGTACTCAGCCCTACTATGAAACCTAAGAATATGGGGTTGGGGGAGAGGGAGGGGAGTGAAGGGGAAGGAAGGGTGGAGGGAGGGTGATTGGTGGGACCACACCTACTGTGCATCTTACAAGCGTACATGTGAAACTTACTAAGTGTAGAATGTAAATGTTTTAACACAATAGCTAAGAAAATGACAGAAAGGCTATGTTAACCAGTGTGATGAAAATATGTCAAATGCTCTATAAAACCAGTGTATGGTGCCCCATGATGGCATTAATGTATACAGCTATGATTTAATAATAGTAATAAAAAATTATTCATGTTTGGTATGAACCTCAGTATCTTCAGTGGTTCCAAAACAGAAATAGATTTATTGCAAATGTATTGCATAGTTTTCTTTTCTTTCTTTCTTTCTTTTTTTTTTAGAGACAAATTCTCATTTTATCGTCCTTGGTAGAGTGTAGTGGCTCTACCACACACTCACAGCTCACAGCAATCTCCAAGTCCTTGGCTTAGACAATTCTCTTACCTCAGCCTCCTGAGAAGCTGGGACTACAGGTGCCTGCTACAACGCCCGGTTAGTATTGCCTAGTTTTCAGTGAAGGCCAACCTTAGTCCATCAGACAGACATGCATGATAAACTACTCCTGCTTTGCTGGCCTTACAACCCAACAGGAAGTAGTCCCAAGTTCCAGATGAATGCAGCATGTATCATAAAATTAAAGGCAGAAGAGGAGGAGGAAAGAAAAAGATCCTTGCTAACCACTAAAGGCACTTTAAATTAAAGGTGCTTGCTCATTGACACCTTCTGATTAACCTTTTAAAATTGTGGTAAGAACGAACATGAGCTATACCAAATCTCGTGTGTACAATTCAGTATTTCACCGTGTTGTACCACAGATCTCTAGGATTTATTCCTCAGGCATCACTGAAACATCATACCCTTTGAATAGCAACTCCCCATTTCTTCCTCCCCCAAGCTTCTGGTAACCATGATTGTACTCTTCACGTCTATGACTTTGAACATTTCAGATGCTTCAGCTAAGTAAAATCGTCAACATTGTGTCTTTGGTGATAGGCTTGCTTCCCTGAGCTTAATGTCCTCCAGGTTTATCCATGTTGTCACATATTGCAAGATTTCCTGCCTTGTAAGGCTGAATAATACAGCATTGTGTGTATGCACCGCATTTACTTTATCCATTCATTCATTTATTGACATTTGGAGGAGTAAAGCTGCAATAATGTCAGAGTGCAAATATTTCTTCAAGCATCTGATTTTAAGTATTTAACATAAATATTCAGAAATGGGATTGCATGGTAACTCCATTTTTAATATTTTGAGAAGTCTCTATACTATTTTTCACAGCAGCTGCACCATTTTACATATCAATGTAGATGTGGTGAAGAATGGTCCAGTGTAGAAATGGTGCAATTTCTCCACATCCTTGCCAACATTTTTTTTTTTTTTATCTTTCTAAAAGTAGTTGTGAGGTGGGCGGCACCTGTAGTTCAGTGGGTAGGGGGCTGGCCACATACACTGAGGCTGGCGGGTTTGAACCTGGCCCTGGCCAGCTAAAACAACAATGACAACTGCAACAACAACAACAACAACAACAACAACAACAACAACAACAACAACATAGCCAGGCATTGTGGCCAGGGCCTGCAGACCTAGCTACTTGGGAGGCTGAGGCAAGAGAATCTCTTAAACCCAAGATTTTGGGGTTGCTGTGAGCTGTGATGTGATAGCACTCTATCTAGGGCGACATAGTGAGACTGTCTCAAACAAACAAACAAACAAACAAAAAGTAGTTGTGAGGTAATATCTTATCTTAGAGTGAGTTGTTTTTTTGTTTATTTATTTATTTTTTTTTTTTGAGACAGCCTCAAGCTATCACCCTGTGTAGAGTGCCGTGGCATCACAACTCACAGCAACCTCCAACTCCTGGGCTCAAGCAATTCTCCTGCCTACACCTCCCAATTAGCTGGGATTACAGGTGCCTGCCACAACACCCGGCTATTTTTTGGTTGCAGCCATCATTTTTGTTTGGCAGGCCTGGGCTGGATTTGAACCCGCCAGCTTAGGTGTATGTGGCACCTTAGCTGCTTGAGCCTAGAGTGAGGTTCTGATGTATATTAGCCTGATGATTAGTGATGTTGAGCATCTTTTCATACACCTGTTCACCATTTGTGTGTCTTCTTTGGAGAAATGCCTATTCAAGTCCTTTGCCCATTGTTAAATTGGCTTATTTGGGTTTTTACTATTGAGTTATAAATGTTCCTCATATTAATCTTTTTTTAAAACAAAAATTTTATTTTCAGGAAAATAATTTATTATATCAACTTCCAAGTTAAAAAAACTGGCAATATAGAGTAATTTTACAGCTGAGATATGGGTAGATAAGGAATTTAAAGTTTACTTTCTCTTTTTCTTGAAAATTTTTATTTGACCATTAGAATTATTTCTTAGTTGTATGATCTTTCTTTGATGATATAATGGATATTTCTTAGAAAACCTAATGTTGATATGAATTGGCACAGCTTAAGAATGTTCAGTTGATTTTAACTTTTTTTTTTTTTTCTTTACATTAATGTGATCATGGGACCCCATACACTGGTTTTATAGACCATTTGACATATTTTCATCACACTGGTTAACATAGCCTTCCTGGCTTTTTCTTAGTTATTGTGTTAAGACATTTATATTCTACATTTACTAAGTTTCACATGTATCCTTGTAAGATGCACCGTAGGTGTAATCCCACCAATCACCCACCCTCCGTCCATCCTCCCCCCCCCTTCCCTTCTTCACCCCCTTCCCCATATGCTTAGGTTATCTCATATTAATCTTTTATCAGACATATGGTTTGCAAAAATTTTCTCCTACTCTGCAGGTTGACTTTTCGCTCTGCTAATGGCTTCCTTTGCTGTATAGACTTTTTTTTTTTTTTTTTTTATAGAGAGTCTCAGGCTGTTTGTTGCCCTGGGTAGCTGTGGTGTGGCATCATAGCTCACATCACAGCCCAATCTCCATCTCTTGGGCTCAAGATATCTTCTTGCCTCAGTTTTTGTATTTTTAGTAGATATGGGAGTCTCAATTTTGCTCAGGTTGGTCTTGAACTCCTGAGCTCAAGCAATCCATCCACCTCAGCCTCCCAAGTTCTGGGATTACCGTTGTCATTGTTGTTTAGCTGGCCTGGGTTGGGTTAACCCACCAGCTTTGGTGTATGTAGCCAGCACCATAATCACTGTGCTATGGCACTGAGCCAAAATTATTACTTTGTTGATGTGTTATTCTCATGACATCATTGAACATCTTATCATAGTTATTTTGAATTCTCTGTCAGGTAAATCACATAACTCCTTTTCATTAGAGTCAGTTTCTAGAGATTTATCTTGTTCTTTTGTTTCATATGTATTTCTTGTTTCTTCATTTTCCAGTCTCTTTGTTTTGCTATCTTTGCATTAAAAAAAAAAAAAAGAAAGAAAGAAACCCTTTCTAAGTCTTCACAGACTTCACATACAGGAGAAAACCCTTACAAGTCACCATGGCCAAAGATTCTAAGGGCCTCTGGAAACTTCATGGTAGTTCAAACCACCATATGTCCTTGTATAGTGTATTCTGAGTTCCATTAGTGCTCCAAGACAGGTGAAGCAGAAGCCAGTGACCCAAGTAGCTCACAGAAAAGTTGGGATGTTAGATGTGTGATACAACTCTTTCCCTTCTCAAGAAAAAGGTAGGAATTAGGAGTTTCCTTCTGTTGTATAGGATTGTGCCAGGTAGGGATTATTTGTGAGAGGGTATCTTGAATTTTCTTACCAGCTTTAATGTGGCTGATTTTGCACTTGTCGAGGGTACAGGAGCCTCTCAACTGGCTTCTGGATTTCTCATAAATAGAATTTGTGCATTTATTTTTGTTATATTAGTGTGTATTAGTGTGTCCACAGGGGGAAGGGAGGTCCAAGGCTTTTTCTTCTTCCATTCTGCTGATATCATCTCTTGGATTAATTTTGTTTTTTTTTTAAAGACAGGCTCTTACTCTGTCACCCAGGCTGGAGTATGGTGGTGTGATCATAACTCACTGTAACCCCAAACTCCTAAGGCAATCTTCCCACCTTAGGCTCTTGAATGCTAGAACTAAACCATTCCCAACTATTTAAAAAAAAAAAAAAAAATTGTAGACACAGAGACTCTCTATGTTACCCAGGCTGGTCTCAAACTCATGGCATCAAGTGATCCTCTCACCTCAGTCTTCCAAGGCATGAACCACTATGCCTGGTTTTCTCTGATGATTTTTTTTTTTTTTTGAGACAGAGTCTCACTTGTCACCTTGGGTAGAGTGGTGTGGCATCATAGCTCATAGAAACCTCAAACTCTTGGGCTTAGCCATTCTCTTGCCTCAACCTCCCAAGTAGCTGGGACTATAGGCACCCACCACAACGCCTGGCCATTTTTAGAGGCAGGGTCTCTCTCTGACTCAGACTTGTCTCAAACCTGTGAGCTCAAGTAATCCACCCACCTTGGCCTCCCAGACATGTGAGCCACCTCGCCAGGCCTCTAGTGAATTTTAATGGCAAAGGAATTGCAGTTGATATACTGACTTCTAAAAATGGAGTTAGACCTGATTTGAAACCTGATTCTACTACTTACTAGCTATGATACTTTAGACAGATTAAAGTATCTGAGACTCATTTTCCTCGTTGTCAAATAGAGTTTTGTTTTTGTTTTTTGAGACAGAGTATCACTTTGTCCAGGGTAGAGTGCCGTGGTGTGACAGCTCACAGCATCCTCAAACTCTTGGTCTTAAGAGATTCTCTTGCCTCAGCCGCCCAAGTAGCTGGGAGTACAGGTGTCTACCACAATGCCTGGCTATTTTTTGGTTGTTGTTGTTATTGTTGTTTAGCAGGCCCTGGCTGGGTTCGAACTCACCAGCTCCACTGCATGCGGCCAGTGTCCTAACCATTGAGCTACGGGTGCCAAGCCCTCAAATTTATTCTTATTTTTTTATCTTTTTATGTTATTGTATGAAATTTTTTCTTAATTTCATTTTCAGATTTGCTATGGTTTAAATGCGGTTTGTCTCCACAAGAACTCAGGTTGACATTTGACTCCCAATGAGGCAGTGTTGGAGGTGAGGCTAGTGGGAGGAGTTTGGGTAGGGGGCAGAGCTCTCATGAATAAGTTAATGCCATTTACTGGGGATGAGTGAATTCTTGGTCTTATAGAAATGGATTAGTTCCCATAGGAATTGTTGTTATAAATGAGGTTCCCTGTACTGTTTTGTCCCTTATTCACTACTTGCTTCTCCTTTGTTGACTTTCTGCCATGTTACTGCACAGCATGAAAGCCCAGGCCAGAAACCTGCACCATTCCCTTAAACTTTCCAGCCTTTCAGAAACATGAGCTAAATAAACTACTTTCCTTTACAAATTACCCAGTCTCAGGTATTCTTTTATAGCAACCACAAAATTGGATAAGACAAGATCGTTCACTGCTAGGGTAGAAGTAACAATAGATTTGTTCTGCTCTTACATCTTATTTTTGTGTCTGTGTGTGTGTGCGTGACAAAGTCTCACTATGTTACCCATGGTAGAGTGCCATGGTGTACAGCTCACAGCAACCTCCAACTCTGGGCTGGAGTGATTCTCTTGCCTCAGACTCCCAAGTAACTGACACTACAGGTACACACCACAACACCTGGCTATTTTTTTTTTTTTTTTTCAGTTTTTGACCAGGGCTGGGTTTGAACCCACCACTTCCAGCATATGAGGCCAGCGCCCTACTCCTTTGAGCCACCGGCACCACAATCTGGCTATTTTTTTGTTGCAGTTGTCATTTGTTGTTTAGGAGGCCTGGGCCAAGTTTGAACCCACCAGCCTGGGTATATGTGGCCAGGGCCCCAACCACTCACTACAGGCCCTGAGCCATTGCTCTTACATCTTACTACTTTGCTGACCTCAAAAATTAAGTCTTGGATCAGTGCTCGTAGCTCAAGTGGTTAGAGTGCCAGCCACATGCACCGGAGCTGGCGGGTTTGAACCCAGCCTGGGCGTGCTAAGCAACAATGACAACAACAACAACAAAAAATAGCTGGGCTTTGTGGTGGGTGCCTATAGTCCCAGCTACTTGGGAGGCTGAGGCAAGAGAATCGCTTGAGCCCAAGAGTTGGAGGTTGCTGTGAGCTTGTGATGCCACAGTACTCTACTGAGGGTGACAGAGCGAGACTCTGTCTCAAAACAAACAGACAAACAAAAAGGGCGGTGGCACCTGTGGCTCAGTGAGTAGGGCACCGGCCCCATATGCCGAGGGTGGCGGGTTCAAACCCAGCCCCGGCCAAACTGCAAAAAAAAAATCGCTGGGCGTTGTGGTGGGCGCCTGAAGTCCCAGCTACTTGGGAGGCTGAGGCAAGAGAATCGCTTAAGCCCAGGAGCTGGAGGTTGCGGTGAGCTGTGTGATGCCACGGCACTCTACCAAAGGGCCATAAAGTGAGACCTGTCTCTATAAAAAAAAAAAAAAAAAACCCTCACAATTGTGTGTGTATTTTAGGTTGTCTGCATGTAAGCTCATGTCATCTGCAAATAAATATAATTCAACATCTTCCTTTTAAATGTGGTACCTTTTAAAAATGTCTTTGTTTTTAGAGACAAATACAGAAACATTTATAGCAAAAAGGATGTCTGAGATTTGCTTTAGAATGACAGAGTGGCAGAGGCAGGTAAGAGGTATAGATGAAACAAGACATGCCAAGAGTTGCTCATTGTTGAAGCTGGGGGATGGGTACATAGGGGTTCATTATACTAATCTCTTTACTTTTTGTGAAGGTTTTTAATTTTTCACTAAAAACAAAATGAATGCGCCTGGAGTCATCACAGTCCAGTCTCTCAGTATCTCTGGGATGAGCGATTAAGGAATCTGCTTTTTTAACAAGCTCTCCAGACCATCCCTACAGACAAAACTGTTTGAAGATTCCTGCCCCAGTCTGTAAACTGAAAATGAACAGAGCTTCTCTTATTGTGGCCTGGGATACACTCCAGGTTTTCATCACCCTGGTGCTTTGGCAAACCAACGCCTGGGTTCAAGAAGCCATGATGAAGGATGCCCCTTTTTCTTCACAAAAACCTGTGATTTAGCACAGTGTTATTTATATTTTGACTAATTGTATGTTTTGTTTACTTGGAAATGCTAAATTTCATTAATTTACCATTCAGTCAGAGCACTTTTACCATAAAAAGGGTATGAGGCCAAGCAAAAATGGTTGAATCCAAGTTTTAAAACAAATATTCCACTTGTTCATAACTTCTTTCTTGTCACTATCAAGTACCACAAGTTTAAGAGTACATTGTTGGGCTTGGTGCCTGTAGTTCAGTGGTTAGGGAACTGGTCACATACACTGGGCTGGTGGGTTTGAACCAGGCCAGGGCCTGCTAAACAACAATGACAACTGCAACCAAAAAATAGTCGGGCATTGTGACGGGTGCCTGCAGTCCCAGTTGGGAGGCTTAGGCAAGACAATTGCTCAAGCCCAAGAGTTTGAGGCTGCTATGAGCTACAACACCACAACAGTCTACCAAGGTGACATAGTGAGACTCTATCTCTTAAAAAAAAAAAAAGATGGCTCGGTGCCTGTGGCTCAAGCGGCTAAGCCACATACACCTGAGCTGGTGGGTTCAAATCCAGCCCAGGGCCTGCCAAACAACAATAAAGGCTGCAACCAAAAAATAGCCAGGTGTTGTGGCAGGCGCCTGTAGTCCCAGCTACTTGGGAGGTGGAGGCAGGAACTCACTTAAGCCCAGGAGTTGGAGGTTGTGTGAGCTGTGATGCTATGGCACGCTACCCAGGGTGACAGCTTGAGGCTCTATCTCAAAAAAAAAAGAAGAAGAAGAGTACATTGTTGGCCAGGGGCAGTGACTCATGCCTGTAATCCTAGCACTCTGGGAGCCTGAGGCAGGTCAATTGCTTGAGCTCACAAGTTTAAGACCAGCCTGAGCAAAAGTGAGACCCTGTCTCTACTAAAAATAGAAAAACTAAGGCAAAAGGATCACTTGAGGCCGAGTTGGAGGTTGCTGTGAACCATGACGCCATGGCATTCTACCCACGGTGACATCTTGAGACTCTGTCTCAAAAAAAAAAAAAAAAAAAAAAGAATATGTTATCTTCAAACTAAACATCAGTTAACATGTAGAGAGTCATAGAAATGGACTTTTTTATTTCTTACAAATAACAATTCAATAAAAGCAAGTTTTTTTGTTTGTTTTTTTAGAATACAATAAGAAAAAGTATTTAGTTCTGCCTTCCAGATTTGGGGGGTTAAATTATAGCTCCTTGAGCCCAATTTTTGGGTGCTATTTTAAAATCACATTTCCAAGCCCAGAGACCTGTGGCTAACCATGTAAGCTGCTCCCCTGAGCTCAGGGCTGCTCCCGACAGGAAGCCTGTGTCCCTCATTTGTGTTTTCTCCACAGCTGGCCCCATTTGAACTTCAGATTCCAGCTGAGCCCTGAATTTCTGTATGATACCCTCTGAGCACTTCAGCTTTTGCTTTGTTAGTGTATTACTTTGTACATACATAATATGTATTTGTTAGTAATTATTTGTTAGTGTATATTTGTTACTATGTTATTACATAACATAGCTTCTTGTTATGCTGCTCTATCAAAGCCTTCCTGTCATTATTTCCCTTCTACTTGGGGCTCCCTCCATCAGTCTATCCTATTCACTCTCTTCACTGTTCTGAGCATAAAAGTGCTCAATCGGTGCTGCTGGCTGACACCCATCCTAGCCAATCTTATTAAATAGCACATCTACAGAAACTAAGTATTGTACTAGTATAGGATTCTGGACCTTTTAGAAAATATAGTTAACTATGTGCCACAGAGGGCGGGATAGTTTCCATTCAGTGGCTGTGTTTTTTTTTTTGTTTTTTTTTTTCAGAGACAGAGTTTTATTTTATCGTCCTCGGTAGAGTGCTATGGTGTCACAACTCTCAGCAACCTCCAACTCCTGGGCTTAGGTGATTCTCTTGCCTCAGCCTCCCGAGTAGCTGGTCAATGGCTGTCTTATTGCCCATGCATTGCCCAGATTTATGCTTAGCATTTAGTATGGAGCCACAAACACAACTTTAAACATGAAATTCATTTTCAACTGAGCAGACAAGCACTTGTTTTTCACACAAGCGAAAGCTCGTATGTCAGTGTTTTGTCAGTTGTGCTTTTTGGTAAAATTTGCGTGTAACGACTTCATTGGAAATTAACATCCAACACTGCCCAGGAATTTTCAGTGCTGAGCCTCTCAGACTGGCATTTGTCCTGAGTCAGCCCATTTGGCATTGCGATAGTGCCCATTAGATAGGAGAATTCTTTCCTGGAAGTGAAAGAGCAAATTCCTCCGACTATTCCCCGTGGTGTGATAAATTGCTTCTCTCAAGAAAGGAATGAAAATCATTTGACCATTTCTCTTCACACATAGTCTCAATTTCCTGCATTCTGAGAGTTTTTCAGTGACATGTTCTGTTGGGTGTGTGAACTGACCGAACAGGGTGTTGCCTCACAGAGCATGCTTCCCAGAGCTGCCCGTCTAAATGACTCTCACCTCTGATTTTCTGATGGGAGTGAAGCCCTCACATCTGCATATGTGTGCATGTGGTGTCTGTGTGCGTGTATGTGTGTGCAGGTTTTCTTTTTGGGGAGATAGAGTCTCATTTTGCTGCCCTTGGTAGAGAGCTATGGCATCATAGTTCACAGCAACCTCAGACTCTTGGGCTCAAATGATTCTCTTGCTTCAGCCTCCCAAATAGCTGGGACTATAGGCACTGACCACAACACCCAGCTATTTTTTAGAGGCAGGGTGGGGGTGTGGGGGTCTCACTCTAGCTCAGGCTGGTCTCGAACTTGTGAACTTAGGCGATCTGCCTATCTCCGCCTCCCAGAGTGGTGGGATTACAGGTGTAAGCCACCTCACCAGGCCTGAAGCTTTTCTTTTTCTTTCTTTTTTTTTTTTTACCTTTATTCCATCCAAGTTTTATTATTTTTCTTTTTATTATTATTATTATTATTATTATTAAATCATAGCTGCACTGAAGCTTTTCTTGACATGACTTTGATCAACTCAGATAATTACGTGATGAATGTAAAAACATGCCACCAGGGTGGCACCTGTGGCTCAGTGAGTAGGGTGCCAGCCTCATATGCCAAGGCTGACAGGTTCCAACCCAGCCCTGGCCAAACTGCAACAACGACAAAAAAACATACCAACAATAAGGGTAAAGTGATGACATAATACTATGTGATGTCAACAAGTTCAAAGTTATCTTCTGTGTATTTCCAGTCTTACCTGTAAATCCTGTTCCTTCTTTTTGAACAATAGTGTTAAAGAAAAACTAGGATTATTCCTGAACCAGAACATGGAATCTCAGAGATCCCCATAACACATGGCCCTGCTCGCAACAAACAAAATACTTGTCAGGCCTTAAAATGGCTTAGAATTAATTTCACAGTTGGCAGTTATGATGTTCCACTTGTGGTGTTCCTAACTAAGGTTAGGGAAATTCCATTCAAAGTCCCCAAATTCTTTTAGAGTTTTGGCATGTACAGCATGTAGAATTTAATATAGCTAAATAGTTTTATTTTTAAAAAAGCCATTCAATACCAACAGGATGTTTGTTACAATTGTGCCTTATTTAAAATCACTGTAAGTGCCTTTTATGGATGTTCTGTTCATAATTCTCAAGAAACACAGCTATCAGCTGTAATTGGCAGCATATGGTGCTATTACTGTCTGTAGAAATTCATTTCCCTTCCCCAAATTGATGTTAGTAATTTGATTCATTAGATTGAAAATTCGTGGAAAGATAATTGGCTTTATCCACCCTTCTAGAAAATTCTTTTCACCCTGTTTCAAGTTGGTAAGCTCCAGCTTTTCTCAATTTTTCCTTAGATAAAAAAGTCTATTTATTCAACACTACCATCCACCACCTGCCATGGACGTCACACACATTATCTCCTTTGGTCCTCATATCACTATGAAACAGATAGAATCCCTGATTTGCAAATGAGAAAACCAAGCCTACGGAAAGTTTTAAGAAACTGGGTCAGATTGCCACAACTGACCAGATAGGCTGGCTTCAAAGTGGGGTCTTTCCCAGACACGGGGCTGCCTCCTGGACCAGAGGTCATATGCTTTGCTGTCCCAGATCAGGAAAAGGTTGGAAATTTTAGAGAAATGAGTGGAAAAAGTATTAAGGATCCAAACCACGTGGAAAACAAGTAGAAGCACAACACATACAGCATTCCTGGCCACTTGAAGTAATGACAAATTCGTGGTACTTGTCAGATGGTCCCTTACAAAGCAGTTAATTGCGGTTGTTCTATCACATTTATTGATCACTTCCTAATTGCCAGGCCCTGTTCTAAGTGCAGAGGGTGGAACCAAGACTAAAATAGAGCGCCTTGCCATACAGTGCTGCCAAGAGTGAGGTAAGGCTTCTCCCACCCTCACTTATTAATTCATTTAGACTCCTTTTTCCAGGAACCTCAAAGGAACATCCAGGGGAGCTACTCTGAGAAGAGCCTGGGAGCAGATTCCAGAGGGTTGAGACTCCTGCATGTGGGCACCCACTCTCACCCAGCAGTCCACTGGGTGTCCATCTCCAGCCTGGGTTCAAGGTGGGCTGGTGGAGCAGGTGGGCTGTCAGAGGTCCAGGGAAGTTGCTGGGAAAAAAACATTTACATTTGTACAGCTTCATGGCCTCAAGTTCCTCTGATGTCTCATTTGTCCATTCCCTCTGCTGAGAGTCCACATGGCCCCAGTCCTAGTGCCTTCAACTTCCCAGCAGCACTCACACTTGCTCCTGCCAGGATCATTGCCAGACACACCCACTGGTCAGAGAGCTCTTCAAAGGAGAAGGGGCTGGCTCCACCCAGACCAGAGTGTAGGAGGTGCTGAGTCAGGTTTGGGGGGGAGGGGAGAGCTGTGTCTTAAACCAAGGAACTCAGAAGGGCTGGCCAAAGAAAGCTCCAAGGGCCTTCAGGAGGGAAGGTAGGCCAACTGGCATGACTGGCAGGGCAGGTGGACAGGTGACTCTGGTATTTAACAGCTGAGAGGTTCCATCTTTCACCCTTCAGTCTGGCTGGCCTTCAGGTAACAGCTTCATCACCCAAGAGGGCATAGTGAACCACCAGGTAGCCCTGAATTTGGTTTCCACATGTCTTGTTTCACCAGCATGGTATTTTCACAAGAAATTGGATTTCTAGACTTTTTGTACCCAGATCTTTTTTTTTTTTTTTTTTTGAGACAGAGTCTTAAGCTGTCACCCTGGGTAGAGTGCCATGGCATCATAGCTCACAACAACCTCCAATTCTTGGGCTTAAGTGATTCTCTTGCCTTAGCCTCCCAAGTAGGTGGGACTACAGGTGCCTGCCACAACACCCGGCTATTTTTTGGTTGCAGTTGTCATTGTTATTTGGCAGGCCTGGGCTGGATTCAAACCCGCCAGCTCTGGTGTATGTGGCTGTAGCCCCAGTCACTTGGGCTACAAGCACCGAGCCTTTGTACCTAGATCTAAATAAGAGCTTGTATTACTAGGCTGGTTATTGTCGGTATATATGGGCATGCTGGGATGTGTGGTGATAGAGAGAAAGGGGTGCCAGAAAGGAGTCCTTGCTATATCCTCCCTAATCCCTCCCCTGACTCCACCAATGCCAAGTTTTCTTGAACTTGCTTCTCAACAGCTCTCCCATCTACCCAGTTTTTCTATGCTAACCACAAGGGTTCTAGAACAAGGCTTGCTAAATTTTTCCCATAAAGGGCAGATAACAAATAATTTCACTTTGCAGTCCAACTATCCTACTCTGTTGTAGTGAGAAAGCAGCCATAGGTGATATGTAAATGAATGAGTGTAGATGTAGTCCAATAAAGCTTTCTTCATAAAACACTGAAATATGGATTGCATGTAACTTTTCATGAGTCATAAAATATTATTTTTAGTTTAGTTTTTTGTTTGTTTGCTTTAGAGACAGAGTCTCACTCTGTCGCCCGGGCTACAGTGTCATGGCAGCATATCTTACAGCGACTTCAAACTCCTGAGTTCAAATGATTCTCCTGCTTCAGTTCCCCAAGTAGCTGTGACTACAAGTGCCCACCACAATGTTGGTTAATTTTTCTAGTAGAGACAGGGTCACGGTCTTGTTCCGGCTGGTCTGGAACACCTAGCTCAAGGAATCCACAGGCCTTGGCCTCCCAAAGTGCTGAGATCACAGGCATGCACCTCTACAGCTACCCAGCCTATTCTTTAGATCTTTTCTCCCAATGATTTAAAAATGTAAACACTATTCTTAGCCTACTGGGCCAAAGTTTGCTGAACCCTCATTATGGGGTGAGCTGTGCTCTTCCAAAATTTATATGCTGGAGTCCTAATCCTCAGTACCTCAGAATGTGACTTTATTTGGAGATAGGGTCTTAGAAGTAACTGATGTAAAATGAGGTTGTTAGGGTGGAGCCTGATACTGGCGGCCCGATTAAAAGAAGAAATGTGGACACAGACACATACAGAAGGAAATGATGTTAAAAAACGCAGGGTGAAGATGGCCACCCACAAACCCAGGGACACATGAGGCAACGTGGAAGCCTAAAGCCGGGAGAGAGGGCTGGAGCAGAATATCCCTCATTGTCTCAGAGGAACCAACCTAGGTTTCAGTTTCGAATTTCTGGTTTCCACAAGTGCCAGGGAGAATAAATCTCTGTTGTTCAGGCCCCGGATGGTAGCATTTTGTCAGGTAGCTCTAGCTGACTCACACAGCCCTGCTCTGAGGAAGCCCCATCATCTCGCACCTCCATTGCCTCTCACCTCCATGCTGTGGCACCTGACTGCTCATCCCTATCAGCCCTGGCTGCCCCCACCCAGTGGCCAGAATGCTCTTTATAGCATCACTACAAGCCCCAGCACAGGCCTTTCCAGTGACTTCCATTGCTCTTACGTAGCTGATGTAGCTAATGAGGATGATAGCTCACATCCTTATCCTTCCCTCAAGGCCTGGCCCTGCAGCCCTCACTTCTTCTCTGAGCCTTCTGGCCTCCGGGGCCTGCTCAGCCTGGGTCGCTCCCTTCTGCCGCCTGCACTCCCATACCTGTGGGATGATGCTGCCTTCATGGGCACTTCCTCTGTAAAAATGGAAATGAAAATTTCCACTGTGGGTGGAGCCTCTGGCTCAAACAGCTGAAGTGCCAGCCACATACACCTGAGCTGGCGGATTCGAATCCAGCCTGGGCCCCCAAACAACAATGACAGCTGCAACCAAAAAATAGCCAGGCTTTGTGGCAGGTGCCTGTCATCCCAGCTAATTGGGAGGCAAGAGAATTGCTTGAGCCCTGAAGTTGGAGGTTGCTGTGAGCTGTGATGCCACAGCACTCTACCCAGGGTGACAGTTTGAGACTTTGTCTCAAAAAAAAAAAAGAAAGAAAAAAGTCAATTGCTAAAAAGTCAGGGATTTTGCAAGCCAGAATCAACAGTGTCTTGGAAGTGACCATAATGTAAATATTCATACAATGGAAATTGGCAAATGCTAACCTCAGTTCCCGCCAGAAAAGAGTCAGTTTATGAGCCCTGGATATAACATAGTTCTTAAGAGCAATGCCCCTGAAGCCAGCCTGCCTGGGCTTCAATCCTGGCCCTGCCATTTACTAACCGTGTTGGGATAATTTAACTCAGGGCCTTGGTCTCTTTATCTGTGAAATAGCAGTAACAACCCCACAAGAAAGCAATTAGCACATGGCCTGGCACATACTAAGTGCTCAATAAATGTTAACTACGATTGTTATAGATTGTAAAACAGATGATATGACTTGCCAAGGACATGCAATTGGTAGGTAGCAGAACAATGGCTGGAGCCGGTTCTCTGGATTACTTTTCATTACCCCACACAACAGGTTTTTGAATCATCTATATTTCCTTTCTTCATATGTCCTCTTTCTTCTCTCATACATCTGCCTTTATGTTACCGAAGTAATGAAACTATCTCTTTGTTCAAAGCTTGTAACTCAGAATTTTTACTAAATTTAACCGTTCATCCACCCCTTTAAGCTATAAAAAATAAACTTTCCAGTATTTTCTTTTCCTTTTCTTTCCTTTTTTTTTTTTTTTTTTTGAGACAGAGTCTCACTCTGTTACCCTTGGTAGAGTGCCACAGTGTCATAACTCACAGCAACCTCAAACTCTTGGGCTCAGGTGATCCTCTTGCCTTAGCCTCTTGAGTAGCTGGGACTATAGGCACTTGCTACAATGGCTGGCTATTTTTAGAGATGGGGTCTCGTCCTTGCTCAGGCTGGTCTCCAACTCCTGAGCTCAATCAATCCACCTGCCTCAGCCTCCCAGAGTGCTAAGATTACAGTCATGAGCCACCACACCGGGCTGTATTTTCTTTGTTTTCTTTCTTTCTTTCTTTCTTTTTTAGAGACAGAGTTTCACTCCGTCGCCCTCCATAGAGTGCTGTAACACCACAGCTCACAGCAACATCCAGATCTTGGGCTTAGGCAATTCTCTTGCCTCAGCCTCTCAGTAGCTGGACTACAGGCGCCCACCACAACGCCTGGCTATTTTTTGTTGTAGTTTAGCTGGGGCCGGTTTTAACCTGCCACCCTCAGTATATGGGGCCGGTGCCCTACTCACTGAGCCACAGGTGCCAGCCGCTGGGTGTATTTTCAACTCGCTGACAGGTGTTCTCTGTTCTTCATGCAGATAGTCCAAAGTCAAAAGGGGGAAGTAGACCCCCTCGTATCCCCTCAGTGCATCCTGAATAGCGCTGGGAAAGCAGTTTCTGCAGTTTCTTTTTTCTCCCTTCTTCTTCCCCCCCAGACAGTCTTATCTCTTGCTCCCAGGCTAGAGTGCCATGGCATCAGCCTACCTCACAGCAACCTCAAACTCCTGGGTTCAAGCGATCCTGCCTCAGCCTCCTGAGTAGATGGGACTACAGGTGTCTGCCACAACACCTAGCTAATTTTTCTATTTTTAGTATGGACAGGGTCTTGCTCTTGCTCAGGCTGGTCTCAAACTTCTGAGATCAAGGGATTCTCCCAGAATGCTAGGATTACAGGCATGAACCACCACGCCTGGCTGATGCGTGGTGTCTTAAACATGTGGTCTTTGAGGGCCTGTGACAGGAGAAGCAGCCCTGGGATGCCCCCCTCCAATACTTCCTCTGGCCACAGAGTCAGAAGTACCACACAGTACAGGTACGGCTGTAGAAGGAAGCATTTTAAGCAAGCTGATTTTTTTTTTTTGAGACAGAGTTTCTCTCTGTCGCCCAGGCTGGTGTGCTGTGGTGTCAGCCTAAGTCACAGCAACCTCAAACTCCCAGGTTCAAGCAATCCTCCTGCCTCAGGCTCCTGAGTAGACTGCAGGCACCCACAA
>CAUYPK010054191.1:0-27332 GCA_963574355.1 Loris lydekkerianus | reverse complement strand
AAACAGAAAACATGTTTCTTTCCTCAGTTCTATTTCTAAAAGTTAGAAGTTCAATATGTAGGCAAACATAAATAAATAAATCCAAGGCAACTCTTAGAAGTTATGGAGACTTTACCTCTTTCATGTTTACATGGATAGAGCTGGAACATATTCTTCTTAGCAACGTATCTCAGGAATGGAAGAAAAAGTATCCAATGTACTCAGCTCTACTATGAAGCTAAATTATAGCTTTCACGTGAAGGCTATAACCCAACTATAGCAAAAGACTATGGGGAAAGGGCCAAGGAAGGGGAAGGGAGGGGGGAGGTTAGGGTTCAGGGAGGGTAATGAGTGAGGCCACACCTATGGTGCATCTTAGAATGGGTACAGGCGAAACTTACTAAATGCAGAATACAAATGCTTACATACGGTAACTAAGAAAATGCCACGAAGGCTACGTTGAACAGTTTGATGAGAATACTTCAGATTGTATATGAAAGCAGCACATTGTACCCCTTGATTGCACTAATGTACACAGCTATGATTTAACAATAAAAATAAATAAATTTAAAAAAAAGTAATTAATTCAATAAATAATTACTGAGTTTCTACCATATCTCAGGTTCAGAAGATAGAACAACAGCTGTAATTCCTGTCTTCGTAGAGGTTATACTGCAGAGCCCTTTTTCCTTATCTGTCTGAATACCACTTCAGGGGTCGACTAAACAATCCAGAATTTTCTGATTTACTTACTTTGCAACCACGCCACCACATTTGCCTTCGAAGTTGTTTGGATCTGTTGCTAAAAGCAGTTGCATTATCCGATAAGCTTTCTATATCACATAGAGGATGGAGAGAAGGATTAAACGACATAACAGGATTCTTTTATCTAGTCACACAAAGACAAGAAAATATTAATTTCTGCTTCTATAAATTTATTCCCTTTTAAGCATGAAAATAACATCCTCCCTTTTTTTCTACCCACAGACTCTGGAATTCTACATTGTGAAAAAAACAAAAACAAAAGGGAAAAAACAGCTACAGATAGCTCCATTTTTTATTATAAGATTAAGAAAATCTTTCCAGGGCATCAATACTTTATAAATAAACTTATGAATTCTAGTAAGAAAATACTCTTCAAAAATTCAAATATTTGGCACATCACTAGGAAAAACATTACATTTGGAGGAGGTTAGAGTCTCAGAAAATATCAAAAGTGACTGATTTTAAAGAAAAACGGTGAATTTTAAAAGTGATTCAGCAAGTATTTTTTGGTTAAGACTGTCAAGGATTTATGAGGTATTCGGCCATTCACCATTTAAATAATATCTGAGTGCCTAGTATGTGCCAGGAACAGTTACAGGTACAGAGACTAACATCTCTTAGTAAAGAAAGGTTACCAATGAAAGCATAAAATATAAATACCAGAAAAGTTTGGCATAAGTGTTGAAAAAATGATTGGATATTCAGACCTTGAGATCATAAAAAACACAAAGCACATCAACACAATAGGGCAAAAGAAGAAATAGGCTGTGATTCAATAATGAATTTTTAAATTCTCCATTCTCAACTGAACAATTAAAGAAATGTAACACAAGATGATTCATAGTAAAGGAAGCTAAAATTAAATGATTCAATTCATAAACTTAAGAAACAAATGCCAATCTTCTAAGCCGAGATTTCTAAGCACTGGCCAGACATGAGAGAAGATATAAGCTAGCAAGACAGGTGACTAATATCAAGAATACAGGAAGTGTCTGTACCTGATTTGTCCTGTAGTTCATCTAGTCTCTCCCCTCTTTCAATTACCTTTGTAATATTTTCTTGCATAACATCAATAACTTCATCCACCTGATTCTGAACACTAGTTTAAAAAAAAGACAAAACATTATTTTCCTGAGAATGTTTATAATTTTCAAAACTTTCATTAGACATGATAGAAAACAGCAGGTTCTCAGAGAATTACCTAACTATAAAATTTAAGGCTTTGTAGCAATGTTCTTCCTGTTGTGGGCTTGAGTAAACAAATAATTAAAGACAACATGATAAAAATTGAAGTAATATTTAACTTAAAGATAGTTTATTTTTAGCCCTAGTCATGTAACCTATAAGCAAACTAAATGTATTGTCAGAATGCTCAGTAACTGCAGAATTTAGTTAAACAACTTGACTCAACTTGAATAGTTTTCAACAGGCTGTTAAGACAGCACATGGACACAGCTGTAACCTACTTTTGCTGTGTATTTCATACACAAAGACTAACAGAGAGTTTGCACAGGTATGTTAGAAGCTTATGAAAATATCTAGTTTCCAAAACAAAAATGTAAGGAGTCCTCTAGGAGACACTTACACTCAATGGATTGGTGTCTTTACTGTTCATCACTTTTCTCATAAACATAAATAGGGGTTAAGACAACTGGAGACATTTGGGAATATTTTGAAGTACCCATCAGGAAGCAGAAAGGAAAAAAAAAAAAAAACACCCTTTTGCTGTAATTTGAAATGGAAATATGTTATCACCTTATATTAGGTGATAGGGGTCTGTTTTTGCCAATTTTCATCCTGTTCAATGAAGATTTAGCCTAAACTTTAAAAGTTAATAATTAGTCCTTAGCTACCTATCTTCACTCATGAGTAACCTCAAGAATATACAATACCAAACTGCTTAATTGTTTAGTTTCCCACTGTTGCTCTAACCACAAGACATTGCTTTAAATTACTTCATAAGTCACAATCAAATATTTAAAAGGACAAATAAAGTGAACTCAGGGTCCATGTTTAAAGCCCTGAGCTACCAGCAACTACAGTCATGTGCTGTATAATGACACTGTGGTTAACAATGGGCAGCACTTACAAAATGGTGGTCCTGTAGATTATAATATCAAATTTTTACTGTACCTTTTTTATACTTAGATACACAAATACCACTGCATTACAACTGCCTACGTATTCAATACAGTGACATTCTGTACAGATTTGTAGCTGGGAAGCAGGAGGCTGTACATATAGCCTAGGTGTGTAAATTGCCATCTAGGTTTGTGTAAGTGCACTCTATGATGTTCACACAACAACTAGACTGCCGAACGATGGGCATGTCCCTGCTATTAAGTGAAGTATGATGGCATACAGATATTAAGTATATATTTAAATATACATATTCAGTAGGAGAAAGATGTGTGTCAGTTATCTCCTAAAAAATTACCACCATACACATCTCTATTCTGCCCTCTACTCCACATTATTCTCTGAACTAACCCCGTTACCTAGGGGTGAGGCATGGTCATGTGTAATTCTGAAAAAGAGTTCTACCTTTCGCTGAGCTATTTCTTCAGAAAGTTTGTTCAGATTGAATTCAATCTGAGAAAGCTTATTAAAAAAAATGACGGCCCGGCCCAGCACCTGTAGCTCAGCTACTAAGGCGCCAGCCACATACACCGGAGCTGGCGGGTTCAAATCCAGCCTGGGACCGCCAAACAACAATGACAACTACAACCAAAAAATAGCTGGCGTTGTGGTGGGCACCTGTAGTCCCAGCTACTTGGGAGGCTGAGGCAAGAGAATGGCTTAAGCCCAAGAGGTGGAGGTTGCTGTGAGCTGTGATGCCACACCACTCTATTCAGGGCAACAGCTTGAGACTCTGTCTCAAAAAAAAAAAGAAGGCCCATTTAGACATGGGTGAAGTCAGAAGTATTCTCAGATTTAATTATGCTATGTTAGGTAATGGTCATTTCCCTTCCATATTAAAAACATTATGTAGACCCATTGATTATTACACATAGACTTGAGGGTTACTCACAACATCCCAGAGTTCTATGCTTTCTATACATTATTTCACTAAAGGATATAATAATGACACTCAACCATGCTGGGACACGGGGAGACATGCAGAATTCTCTTCTGCCCAGATCTGAAAGCATGCCTGAATTGCTAAGATGTCCTTTTGCAATTTCTAATCACTTAAGCTAAGAGCTAAAGATTTTCATCCTACATAAGAATAATAGCAGAAATACTTACACAACTAATCAATTGATCCAACAAATAATTAATAAGCACCTGATACATCCTGCTTTAGGTGTTGGGCAAACAACAATGAACAAAAGACAATAATTCTAGCCCTCAAAGAATTTATGTTTGGATGTACCTTAACCTTAGAGCTATGAAATAGCTTGCTCGCTCAATCCCAGTAACTATCGTACTTTCTATTTACTTACATGCTTATTTTTAGCATCTCCCTACTAGAAAATAACCCTGTCTATTTTGTTCACTTTTGTAGCCCCCGTACCTACAGTGGTGCTTGGGGCAGAATGGGCATTCAATATATATTTGCTGAGTAAATGAACAATTTGGGTGCAAATCCTGCAGAGAACACCCTGCTATTTGAGGAAGAGATATAATGCAGTGAGTAGAGAGCTCCCCCATAACTATAAAACAGAGGCAGAGCTGTTGTGCACCAAGAATCAGCTCTGAATTTCCCAAGGAGTTATTTTAAATTACATGCAAGTGATGATAACTAACAGCCTAAAGTAAGGCAGGACAGCAGATAAGAATGGACAAAATGTTCTATATTTTATTTCGACAAAATGTTATAGTTACTATGAATATTAATATACTACATATAATTTTAAAATGAAAACAAAAATCTGAAGAAATAGTTAGAGGCCCAGGATCTCTATAAGCAAAAGACTCCATAGATATAGGCTGATTAAATGGAACACAACCCATGAAATTCCAGATTCTTACTAGACTATCATAAACCTATAGGTGTTACCTCAACAACATGGTACTTATGTAATAACTTCCTGTTGCTAATATGAGTGCCTCGACATTTTAAAGTTCCTACTGAGTGATCAGTAAATTACTGTTGCTTTCTCCTTCACACATTACCATCTGCTGGTCTGACACTCTCAGGGCAGCTCACTCAATGATAGAAAATCTCATGGTTATGTTTCTGCATTCTAAGATGTTTCCATGTTCATATAAAGCAAAACTTTTATAGAAGAAAGGAGGGCGGTGCCTGTGGCTCAGTGAGTAAGGTGTAGGCCCCATATACCAAGAGTGGCAAGTTTGAACTCAGCCCCGGCCAAACTGCAACAATAACAAAATAATAGCTGGGCATTGTGGCAGGCGCCTGTAGTCCCAGCTACTCAGGAGGCTGAGGCAAGAGAATCGCCTAAGCCCAAGAGCTGGAGGTTGCCTTGAGCTGTGACGCTACGGCATACCTTACCAAGGGTGACAAAGTGAGACTCTGTCTCTAAAAAAAAAAAAAAAAAAAAGAAAGGAAATTACCTATTTACTTCAATATGAAAGATAATTTTATTTATAAAACAAGTGATAATATACTTCCCCCTGATCTTTTACATTTTCCCAGTACAGGTACTTCCCAAGTTATAAGGAGATAGGTTCTGTAGATTTGTTCTTTTTTTTTTTTTTTGAGACAGTCTCATGTTATCGCCCCCGGTAGAGTACCATGACGTCATAGCTCACAGCAACCTCCAACTCCTAGGCTTAGGCAATTCTCTTGCCTCAGCCTCCCAAGTAGCTGAGACTACAGGCACTTGCCACAATACCGGGCTATTTTTTGTTGCAGTTTGGTCAGGGCCAGGTTTGAACCCGCCACCCTCAGTATATGGGGCCTGCGCCCTACCCACTGAGCCACAGGCACCACACCTGTGTGGTGTAAATGAACAATTTGGGTGCAAATCCTATAGGTTTGCTCTTAAACTGAACACACCTATAGGTTTGTTCTTAAACTGAATTCTATGTAAGTTTGAACAAATACATTTATCTATTTCCTGTAATAGCCTCTGTTCGTAAGTACAAGTCATACATCAGTCGGATGTTTGTAACTTGGGGAATGCTGTAGTTCCAAGCCTCTGACTTCTACTTGTATTTCACATTAGTTTTATCCCCATTATTATAATCACCATAAATGCCTTAAAATCAGACTGTCTCACTCATCCTTTTATTTCTAGGTCATGTGAAATGTGCCGGGTACAAAGTAAGCATTCAACAAAATTTTCTAAAGTGCATTAAATATTCATTCAGAAAGCATTTATTAAGTTATCACGTAATTCATCAAGAATATCTATATAAAGGTTATGAGCCTGATATTTAGAAACATTACAGTATTGTGGCAAAAAATGATATCCATGACTACCCTGTAGGGAAATGGTATCAGCCACATAGCCTAAATGAATTCAGCCTTGACCAGAAATGCCATCAAGACCTTGACCCTGAGTTTTGAAGGGTCAAGAGTGGGTAAGAGGAAAGTAGGAGGTAGATGGCGGCTAAGTTCTAGGCTAAGGAATTATATGTAAGAGAAGGGAGCATTTTAAGAAGTAAGTGATGGCTAGGCACCTGTAGCTCAGTGGCTAGAGCGCCAGCCACATGCACCAGAGCTGGCAGGTTTGAATCCAGCCCGGGCCTGTCAAACAATGACAATTATAACCAAAAAATAGCTGGGCTTTGTAGTAGTCCCAGCTACTTGGGAGGTTGAGGCAAGAGAATTGCTTAAGCCCAAGACCTTGAGGTTGCTGTGAACTGTGATACCACAGCACTCTACCCTGGGTGACATAGTGAGACTCTGTCTCTAAAAAAAAAAAAAAAGTAAATGATTACCTGGATGTGGGTGAAGGAACTGGGGAGTGAAAAGGGTACAAGATTCCTAGATTTAAAATTTGAGCAAGTAAGAGGAGAAAATTTGAGTAAGAGGAGATGATAGCCATTTAGTGAAATAGAAAATTAACAACTCAAAGGAAAAGCAAGTTTGTGAAGAAGGCTCAATTGGTAAAAGAAAAGGCACAAAAGACAACATAATCAGGAAAAGATAGAGACACAGGGTCGGGGAAATATATTTTCTTTCTTTTTTTTTTTAGAGACAGTCTCACTTTATCGCCCTTGGTAGAGTGCCGTGGCATCACAGCTGACAGCAACCTCCAACTCTTGGGCACTAGGCGATTCTCTTGCCTCAGCTCCCAAGTAGCTGGGACTACAGGCGCCCGCCACAACGCCCGGTTATTTTTTGTTGCAGTTTGGCCAGGACCAGGTTCGAAACCACCACCCTCGCTGTATGGGGCTGGTGCCCTCCCCACTGAGCCATGGGCACTGCCCCGGGAAATATATTTTCAATACTGTTTTAAATTCTCTAATGGAGACTGATAGCACCTATATGAAACAGAAATTTCTCTATTCTAATCACTAACAAGGAAGCTGCATGCTGTAAGATAGAAATACTGGTTTTGGCTAGGCACCCATAGCTCAGCAACTAGGCACCCAGCCTAGCCTGCTACACAATTACAACCACATCAACAACAACAAATAGCTGGGCTTTGTGGTAGGCATTTGTAGTCCCAGCTATGTAGGAGGCTGAGGCAAGAAAATTGCTTAAGCCCAAGAGTTTGAGGTTGCTGTGAGGTATGACACCACTCTACTGAGGGCGACAAAATAAGACTGTTTAAAAAAAAAAAAAACAAACTTGGGTTCTATATTCAGAAAGATTCAGGTTTACAATCTAGCTTTATCACTTATTATTTATGTGATTTGGGAAGTTACTATGCTAGCTTTTTTTCTTTTTTTTTGAGACAGAGTCTTACTTTGTCACCCTCGGTAGTGTCATGGTGTCATAGCTCACAGCAACCTCAAACTCTTGGGCTCAAGTGATCCTCTTGCTCCAGCCTGCTGAGTTGCTGGGACTACAGGCACTATTTTTAGAGATGGGGTCTCGCTCTTTCTCAGGCTGGTCTCAAACTCCTGAATTCAAGCAATCCACCTGCCTTGGCTTACCAGAGTGCTAGGATTACAGGCATGACCCACCATGCCCAGCCCTATGCTAGCCTTTTTGAGATTTACAGATAATCTCTATTCCACTTGTAAGAATTAAGTGATAATGTTTTTCAAACACTTTTGAAAGTGTTTGAAAGTGATAATGTTTTTCACTTTGGCACATTTTCTAAAGCTTAGCAAGTGCTAGATAAATATCACTACTCTTCCACTACAGGAAAAATTTATGCTCTGCAACACACACCCCTTATTTTATGAAGAAAGTATCTATTTTCATAGTTAACATCCCCATCTTGTGGTCTTTTAAGGTACTGTTGAAAAATAGTAACTTTTAACAGTTATGTTGTATTTTTTGCAAGTGCATATATATTGCTGCTATATCATGGAACATTCCCTGGGGGACATACAAAAGTTAAGCTGGTTGGACTAAGGCTAAAGTTAGGAGATTCCCTATTCCTGACATAGCATGTCTACAATGCATTAGCATGGCATTTACAATGCTATTTTTAATTTAAATGGAAGGAAAGCATTCTAAAGAAAAATCATAATTTATATGTACGTATGTGAATATTTAAAACCATTCCCGAAAAACTTCTGTAAAAAGTGATGTTGGATATTTTTTATGGGATTAATATACTATTACTAATAATAAACCAAATTCAAATCAAGCAAAAATGCTGATCAAAGCAATCAAGAAATACTCTATATTGAAATGTTTTATTTATATATTTATTTTGAGACAGAGTCTTACTTTGTCACCCTCGGTAGAGTGCCATGGCATCACAGTTTACAGCAACCTCCAACTCTTGGGCTTAGGCAATTCTCTTGCCTCAGCCTCCCAAGTAGCTGGGGCTACAGGTACCTGCCACAATGCCCGGCTATTTTTTGTTGCAGTTGTCACTGCTGTTTTAGTTGGCTGGGGCCGGGTTCAAACCTGCCACCCTGGTATATGGGTGCCCTAACCACTGAGCCACAGGCACCACCCTGAAATGTTTTAAATCAAGTGGTGATAACATATCTTAACAAAAGAAAGTAACCAGTGCTACCAGTTTTGGGGCACTAAATTAAAGGTGGGGATTTGTCCTTGGGCAGGTTGTGTGATAAACTGTGTTCTGCCATCTTAAGCAAACTGATGAGTCATGTGTTGGATGGACAAGCACTCATGAGGTTGGGGTATCAAGGTTTACATTGTGTGTTTGATGACTGACCTTCTAATTAAATCTGACAAGCCTTTAGTTTTAAGAACCACCATACTTAATCTCTTACTATTCTAAAATTCTATGAATGCCAAAGTTATTGGGGTAGTTTAGTAACACACATACATATCCATCTGTGTCTGTGTATCTGGCACTTACTAACATGAAAGCAGGTATGTCATCAGTGGAGTCCTCTTTTCCATTGGCACAGGTTTAAGAGACCAAGGCTGTATGAGTGGATACAGAAGCTGCTCTGGCTCAGTGTAGGAGAATGGCTCAGCCACTACTCATTGGCACCCTTGCAAGCATCCACATATGCCACAAAGGCTTGAACCATAGCTAACCTGAGTCTTGGCAGAAGGCCTTATGATCCCCCTGGAACCCTAGAGAACGAGCAGCTTGTGAGGCCTTCCACTCAACTCCCCGTCTCCCTTAGGAGACTGTCATAAGATTGTTTATTACCTCTCAGGTTCTGATGAAGTATTAAACTTCCTACAGGCTATACCAGGCATCCTCAAACTGCGGCCTGCGGGCCACATGAAGCGGTGTGAATTGTATTTGTTCCCGTTTTACTTCAAAATAAGGTATGTGCAGTGTGCATAGGAATTTGTTCAGTTTTTTTTTGTTTTAATATAAGACAGCCCTCCAACTGTCTAAGGGACAGTGAATTGGCCCCGTTTAAAAAGTTTGAGGACGTCTGGGTTATACTATCTGCAAGCTATAAAAATCACAGTCTAGAAATGGCTCCTTTGCAATAGGTTTCACACAACTCATACTGTAGCCACTGGCCCCTTTTGTTTTGGTATCATCATTTTATTATGTAGGCTAACAACTGCTTCCTTTTCTTTCCTTTTATTTATTTTTTTTGAAACAAGAGTCTCACCGTGTCACCCTCAGTAGAGTGCTATGGCATCACAGCTCACAGCAACCTCAAACTCTTAGGCTTAAGCGATTCTCTTGCCTCAGCCTCCCAACGAGCTGGGACTACAGGCTGCTTAGGCTGCTTCCTTTCCTTATGTAAGTAAAAAGCTGTATCTAAAAGTAGTCTGTTACTAGCATCATGTTGTCTGGGGAAAAAAAAAAAAAAAAAAGATAGAAGTGGCTCACTGTATCTTTATTAGCCAAATCAGTGAAGCAATAAAGATTTTCTCTCGTGCTGGCCTTGAAAACGTAAGCATCAAGAGCTCTACAGCTACAAGGAAATGAATTGTCAATAAACACTCCCCGGTCAGAGCCTTGAGAGAGACTACACACCCCATGACAAGTTGATTGTAGGCTTGTGAGACCCTTAGCAGAGGACCTACCTAAGTAGCACCTGAACTCTTAACCCAAGGAAACTTTGTGATAATAAATTAATGTTGTTTTAAGCTGCTAAATTCATGGTAATTCGTTAGATAGCAATAGAAAGTTAATATACTCCACCTAGTACTCTCATGGATTTGCTAGAACTTTGTTTCGGTCCTGTATCTCCAAATCTTAGTCAGAGTTAGACTAACTGTGGACTTATTTCTTCATAACAACAGGCGCCTGACTAAAGCCCAAGCAACTCTCCAATAACAAGTTAGTCCATTATCATATCCTTTCCACTATGTGTCAACTATACCCAGGATTAGCATGGTGATTATTATCCTGCTTAGATCCCGCTTGTGGGCCAGTTTTCTTTTCCTAGTTAGTCTTTATAGCGTGGTCAGTTTCCAGGGTCTTCCCTTAAGTGATTCACTGCTTTGCCCATTCCTTCTCCTTTCCTGTCAGGACTCATATCTTTCCTACATTAGATATATTCACTACATAAAATTATTCCTCATCTATCAACAAATAACATATACAGCAAAGGCTTTAAATGAAAAATTAACCACAAAACTTAGATCAATGTATATATTTGACCAAGTAACAGATATGAAAAAATTCTGGGGTACTGCCTATGGCTCAGTGGGTAGGGCGCTGGCTCCCACTGAGGGTGGCGGGTTCAAACCCAGCCCCGACCAAACTGCAACAAAAAAATAGCTGGGTGTTGTGGCAGGTGCCTGTAGTCCCAACTACTCAAGAGGCTGAGGCAAGAGAATCACCTAAGCCCAGGAGCTGGAGGTTGCTGTGAGCTGTGTTGACACCACGGCACTCTACTGAGGGCGATAAAGTGAGACTCTGTCTCTACAAAAAAAAAAAAAAAAAAAAAGAATAAGAAACAATTCTGGAAGAAGACAAAAAAGATGTTGTATACCAATGAATTAAATTGATATTACCTTTATTCCATTCCAAAAATGGGAATCAAGCTATAAATTTAAAAACAAAATAGATACCTAGAGTATCATATTATTATTATATATATTATAAGTAAATGTGACATAAGATGATCAAGTTAAGAAAAACCAACAACCCTGTATTTCCTTAGCTATACTTCAGAGGTAGCTCTGCGAAAATAAAAAGGATTAGGTTTTTATAACTCAGTAGTTACATTTAGTCTACATCAGAGGTCAACAAATTTTTTCTATAAAGGACCAGATAGATGGTAGATATTTCAGATTTTGTGGGCCATAAAATCTATCACAACTTTGTCATAATTTTCCATTACAACTACTCAAGTCTGCTATAGATTGAAACCAACTATAGATAATATGAAAACAAATGGGCATGGTTTGTGTTTCAATAAAACTTTATTTACAAAATCAGGCTGTGGCCAATCTCTGGTTCATGAAGAAAATATAACAATCATTTAAACAAATGAATATCTCAGGAACTTACTGCTTAATTTTATCATTTCTAGGTCCAAATCTTGGTCCAGATGGTCCTCTTCTGAAAACCAAAATATCAAGTATATGTTAATAATGATAGCACCTAAAAAACAAACTAAAACAAAACACACACAAACATACATCATCAATCTAAATTCTAAACATGAATCAGTCATTTATCATAAGGAACCACATCTTCCTGGTACTGGTGGAACTCAATAATATGTAATCATATGTATACTTCACTGGTACTTGCTGTTGGTCACAATTATCTTAATTCTTCCGAATGTTAAAACTGTGAGAGAGATTAAGGCTTATTATATAATCCTCAGTTATACACAGTTTGTTCTGATCATTAAACTCTGAAAATCACAGCAACTAAACTGCCAGGGAATATGAACACCTTTATGATCAATTGTAGTAAAGCTAAAAGTGAAATTCACCTTAAATAATGAAAAGCTGATTGCAAGAGAAACATAAAAATTCTTTCAAAACTAAAAATTTTTAAGTATAATATATATATTACATATTATATATATATTATATATATATATTTGACACAGAGTCTCACTATGTTGCCCTCAGTAGCATGGCATTATAGCTCACAGCAACCTCCAAATCTTGGGCTTAAGCGATTCTCTTGCCTTAGCCTCCCAAGTAGCTGGGACTACAGGCACCCACCGCATCATGGGTTTCAATTTTTATAAAATGTTTGCATTTGGGGGAAAAAAAAATTCCCTACAAAAATACTTGTAACATTTTAACAAAGAAAGAGGTACATGTTTCTTCTGAGACATACCCCTCTACATCAATCTCCAAAGAAAAGTCGTACAATTTTGTCCTTCCCAACTTTACAAATATAAACCAAGGTCTATATAAGAGCTTTCTAATTGTAACTGTAAATGATTGATCAATTAAATGTTGACAAGCTACCAAAGTAATTCACAATGGGGAAAGGATAATCTTTCATCAAATGGTGATGGAACAACTGGGTGGCCATATGCCAAAAAAAAGAATCCTTTATCCTTAATTCAACCATATATAAAAATTAACTTACAATGGGTTATAGGCCTAAATCAAAAGGCCAAAACTACAAAACTCCTAGAAGAAAATATGGTTAAAAATCTTAGTGACCTAGGGTTTGGAAAAGATTTTTTTTTTTTTTTTGCAGTTTTTGGCCGGGGCTGTGTTTGAACCTGCCACCTCTGGCATATGGGGCTGGTGCCTTACTCTGTTGAGCCACGGGTGCCACCCTGGGAAAGATTTCTTAAATGTTAATACCAAAACCTCCAAAAAATAATAGAAGAAAAAATTCAGTAAATTGATTTTATCCAAATCAAAATGTTAGTCTTCAAAAGATACTGTAATAAAAATGAAAAGATTAAGTTACATATTTGGAGTAAACATCTGCAAAACACATACCTGACAAAGAAATCTTACAACTTAATGAAACAAATTTTAAAATGAGCAAAAGATTTGAACACATACTCCACCAAAGAAGTATAAAGGTGGCAAAGAAGCACACTAAAAGATGTTCAACATCGTTTGTCATTACAGAAATGCAAATTAAAACCACACTGAGGTGCTACTACACACCCTTAAGAAGGGGTAAAATGTAAAAAACTGACCACATGCAGTGTTGGTGAGGATACAGAGCAAGTGAAAGTCTCATACAATACTACAAAATGCAAAATGGTACAACCACTTTGGAAAACAAATGTGAACTTACACTAACCATTCTATGCGCAGGTATTTACCCAAAAGAAACAAAATCATATGCCCATACAAAAACCTGTACACAAATGTTTACAGCAGCCTTATTTCTAAAAGTCAAAAACTAGAAAACCATCCAAATACCCACACACAAGTAAATGCATAAATGAAATGCAATATATTCCTACAATAGAATACTACTCAGAAACTTAAAAAAACCCAACTATTGACACTCGGATAAACCTCAAAATAATCATGTTGAGTCAATAAAGTCAGTAAAAAGCAGGGCACACTGAATGATCTATTATATAAAATTCTATAGAATATAAACTACAGTTACAGAGAGCAGATCACTAATTACCTAGGGACTGGAAGGGTGACAGATTACCAAGGGTTCTGAGGAAACATGTGAGTGACAATTGTGTTCATTATTTGTTTTAGTAATAATTTCACAGGTATATAGTACAGCTAAGGTTTCAGTTACTCATGGTCAGATAACAGAAAATATTAAATGAAAAATTCCAGAAACAAACCATTCATATGCTTTAAATTGTGTATCATTCTGAATGGCATGTTGAAATCGCTCCTCTCTATCCTACCTGGGATGTGAATCATCCCTTTGTCTAGCATATCCATGCTGGACAAGCTATCTGCTCAGTGGTCATCGACATCATCTGCTTCTGACATCCAACCATTAACACTGTCACTGAAAGCAGATGATCCTCCTTTAGATGTATCATCATAAAGTTAATAGCACCTAGCTATATGTCACAATACCTACATCATTCACTCACTTTAAATCTCACTATGGAGTTTATTCTGTCATCTCACATCATCAAAAGAGTTAGTACAACACAATAAGACATTTTGAGAGACCATATTCATATTAATTTTTATTACAGTGTATTATTATAAGTGTTCTCTTTTATTATTAGTTATTGTCATTAATTTCTTACCATGCCTTACTTATAAATTCAACTTTATCACAGGTATGTATGTATGGAAAACATAGTGCATGTAGGGTTTGCCACTATCCATGGTTTCAGGGACCCACTGAGGATCCTAGAACATATGTCTCATGGATAATGGGGGACTACTGTATGTATGTTGAAACTTATATTGTACATTATGCATTTTTTTTTTTTCATTATGCATTTTTTTGTATGTCAATCACACACCCCCAAAAAAAGCTGTAAAAAAAACTTACAGAAAAAAGTCCTCTTCTTCATCTGAATCATCTTCCAAAAGATTTCTCTATCAAAAAAAAAAAAAAAGAAAGAAAGAAAAAGCCTTGAGTTTTCAGATTCTGTGGGCTTAAAAAATGTCAGGGAGAAGTAATAAAGTTCTATACTCATGAGATTCTTAACTCCAAGCTTCCATAATAGAGGGAAAAGTATTTACATATCCTTCATTGGGTGCTAAAATATACAGAACATTTGCAGACTTTCCCAAGGAAATGCTCATAATTCCAGAATCCTCTAACTGCCTAAAAGGTAGAAAGGTCACTGAAGATAGTGTGGGAGGAACTACAGGCAATCAACAAGTCCCCTCTCCTTCCTCCTGCCTTCTACCATCTCTCTATTGGCAGAACATATAGGCAGCCAAGTAGCAAAGAGCTGTCATTTGTGGAGTCTAACTGCAGCATCAGAGAGATGAATATAGAGTGTAAAAGGGTAGTTTGGAGCTGAGACACAAGGGCTTAATAACTGGCATGGTCCACTCAGTCTACAAACAGACCTCTATACAACCTTGAACTTCCAAACAAAAGCAACTTTATATTTTTATGTTGCAAAATACAACAATATGGGTGGGCATGGGGACTCACACCTTTAATTCCAGCACTTTGGGAGGCCAAAGTGGGAGGATCACTTGAGCTTAGGCATTCCAGACTAACCTGGGCAATAGTGAGACCTAATCTCTACAAAAACTGTAAAACTCAGTCAGGCTTGGTGATGTATGCCTATAGTCCCAGCTACTTGAAGGCTAACGTAGGAGGATCTCTTAAGCCTTTCCGCCCAGTGTTAGAAACTGCAATGAGTTATGATAACACTATTACACTATGGCCTGGGCAACAGAATAAAAGTGCATCCCAAAAAAAGAATACAACATTCTTCCTTAAAATCTTAAAATGAGGTTATTCTCACCCACCCTTTCCACAAGGGGGGAAAGTATAAAGTTTCAAAAGCAAGCTAAAGAAGCGCAAACCCCAGACCTTTCAGACACAGAAGAACTCAAACAGCATACAGGTTGAATATCCCTTATCCAAAATGCTTGAGACAGGAAATATTTCAAATTTTGGATTTTTTTGGATTTTAAAATATTTATATATATGTAATGAGATATCTTGGGGATGGATCACAAGTCTAAACACAAAATTTGTTATGTTTCATATGTACCTATATTTCACACATACCTTATGCATATAGCCTGAAGGTAATCTCATATGATTATTTTTAGTAACTTTGTGCATGAAATAAAGTTTGACTGTGACCCATCACATGAAGTCAGGTGTGGAATTTTCCACTTCCACCATCATGTTGGTGCTCAAAATGTTTCATATTTTGGAACATTTCAGATTTGAGATTAGAGATGGTCAAATGTACCACTTGCTATAGGCAGAATAATAGATCTCCAAAGATGTCCATGTTTTGCAGATGTGATTAAGGATCTTGAGAGGAGAAGATCATTTTGAATTACTCATGTGGGCCCAATGTTACAAGAACAGACAGGCAGGAATGTCAAAGAAAGAAGGCGACTTGCAGATGTTACACTGATGGTTTTGAAGATGAAGGAAGGAGCATGAGCCAAAAAAGCAAGCAGCCTCTCAAAGCAAGGAAAGGCAAGGGAACAGTTTTTCCCCTGGAGCCCCTAGAAAGAACACAGCCCTGCTGGGACCTTGATTTTAGCCCTGTGATATCATTTTGGAGTTCTGGACACCAGAACTGCAAAATAATAACTTAGTGTTACATTTGTAGAACTAATATACCACCCATATATCTTTTCTGAGGAAATTACTCAAGAAATTACACTAGCCATAAATTAAATCATAACATACATGTAATAAGATACCTTGGGGATGACAGCCAATACCTGTTTATAAGATCTTCAGAGATAGATATAATCAATGGCCCAAATAACATGTGTAGTCAAATCTAAACGGCTTTTGGTGTGTTGACAGAGAATATAATTTAACATTATTGTTAAATACATAATGTTAATAACAAAGAGAAGGAAGAACAGAGGGAGTAAATTTCTAAATTGCATAGTGGTTTGGGAGTAAAAAAGGAAAGGAGGATAAATAACCTAGCAAAAAGTGTAAAGGAAAAGAAGGAAAACATAAGAAACATTTTGAATATCATATCTATATGTAATGAATATATAGCACAGAATAAAGTGAAAAAATGAAGGATGATGTATTCAATAGTCATTTAACAAGTATTTTTGAGCATCTTCTGTCTGTTCTGTGTACACTATTCTAAGTACTACCTACAAGCTTTGAACAAAACAGACAAGATCTGTATTCTCGAAAAAATGGGACTGTGGGCCAGGCACCATGGCTCACGCCTATAATCGTAGCACCCTGGGAGGCCAAGGCAGATGGATTGCCTAAGCTCACAGGTTCCAGACCAGCCTGAGTGAGAGCGAGACCTTGTCTCTAAAAATAGTTGGGTGTAGTGGTGGGCGCCTGTAGTTCTAGCTACTTGGGAGGCTGAGGCAAGAGGATCACTTGAGCCTAAGAGTTTGAGGTTGCTGTGAGCTGTGATGCCACAGTACTCTACCGAGGGCAACAGAGGGAGACTCTGTCTCAGAAAAAAAAAAAGAAAGAAAGAAAAGAAAAATGGGACTGTGATAAATGCTATGCAAAGAATTAAAACAGTGATGAACAGAAAGTGATAGGGTGAGTACATGAGATTAGACTATCATAGAAAAGCACTCTGAAGAGGTGAAATTTATGTTGAGATCTAATTAACAAACAGCCAGCCAAAGATCAGGGTGAAGAGCACTCATTGCCAGCAGAGGGCCTGGCTAATGCAGAGCAAGTCCAAATATATTAGTTAACTACAATGAATGTGAATGGTTTGAATGTCCCTATTTAAAACCCAAAACTATGTGATTAGGGTTGGAAAAATTTCAACCAAAATTTCAATTTCAACCAAAATTTCAATTTCAATATCTGTTTACAAGAAATTCACCTAAAACAAATGTCAAAGGATGGGAAGAAGGGGATGAAAAAAGGTATATCAGTAAATTCTGACAAAAACAATTCTAAGGTACCCAGCTCCTCGGGAGGCTGAGGCAAGAGAATCGCCTAAGCCCAGGAGTTGGAGGTTGCCATGAGCTGTGTGACGCCACAGCACTCTACTGAGGGCAATAAAGTGAAATGCTGTCTCTACAAAAAAATAAAAATAAAAAAGAATTCTAAGGTAAATTCTAGTATGTTATTAATAGTTAGCAACATAAAGAAGAATTTATGACAAAGCATTCAAACCAGCATCAAACTTATTTGACAAACCAGTCAAATAAGAGGATTTTATAGTGAAAAACTGTACAATCCACCAAAAAAAATTTAATAGCAAAGAATGTTTATACACCAAATAATATAGCTTAAAAATGTATAAAACAAAAAATTACCTGAATTGATATTAATTCATTGCTTATTTACATATTTAGTTAATCATATACTTCACTGAGGAAATACGTTTGGAAATACAGGTATAGCCTCATAAAGGCTGTTACATAATGTGCTGTTAACTATCTTTCTAAAACCTGAAAAATTCTGAATTCCAAATATATTTGGCTTCAGAGTACTTAATAAGATATTAATGAATTTGTATAAAATTTCTTTTTTTTTTTTGCAGTTTTTGTCCGGGGCTAAGTTTGAACACGCCACCTCCAGCATATGGGGCCAGTGCCCTACTCCTCTGAGCCACAGGCGCGGCCCTAAAATTCCTTTTGAAAAACTAGATAGAAGCTGTTTGAATAGAATTCAACTGAATAGAATTCACCAATCTGAGTAACATATACTTTTCAATATAAACATATGAAGAAAACATGTAGGATTAGAATGAAGTCATAAATTTCATATTTTTTCTATCATTCACAAAAATATGAAAACATATTTTGAGTCTTTCTTTTTTAAAGCTTAAGATTCTGAACTTACTCTTTCGCTTTTCACAGAACCAGTGACATCATCATCATTTAGGTGGCGCTTGAACTTGGGGGGCATATTTTACTCCCCAAGTATTTTTCTATTTCCCAGCAAAGTAAGTATTCAGCACCTTAAAGAGAAAATAAATGTCATCAGATCTGAGACATTTGGGTGTAAGCTAAAGTACTTAAAACAGTTTACAAGGCCCTGTACCGTCACCAGACAGCCAAGGTGAGTATTTTGAAAGTGACCATAGTGGTATTCAGCAAAGAGGTATGTAGCACTTTTACTAGAATGAGTTCTCAAACTAATGATCCACCTCAGACTTGTGAGATGGTGCTTTTCTCTCTTTTCTGACTTCAACTATTTCTCTTTCACTTGCCCCACTTCACTAACTAGGACCTCTATACTAGGCCTTGACACAAAGGAAATAGCTAAAACTATGAAAAATGATTGTAACTTTCTAGAACATGCATAGAAAATGAGTGACTTAAGGCTTTTCTTATTTTATTTTACTTAAGACAGAGTCTCAAACTGTTGTCCTGGGTAGAGTGCCGTTGTGTCACAGCTCACAGCAACCTCAAACTCTTGGGCTTACGTGATTCTCTTGCCTTAGCCCCCCCAAGGATCTAGGACTACAGGCACCCACCACAAGGCCCAGCTATTTTTTTTGTTGCAGTTATCATTGTTGTTTTAGCTGGCCCAGGCTGAAGTCAAACCCACCAGCCTCAGTGTATGTGGCTGGCAATATCCACTGAGCTACAGGTGCCACCCTGACTTAAGGTTTTTTTATAAAATAAAAAGGCACATAATCATAGAGGGGAAAAATAGGAGGTGGTCCTTTGAAAATGAGACATTAATGGTATGTGTATACCCTGACGTACTATTCTGCCATAAAAAAAATTGGTGATCTAGTATCTTTTGTAACAACCCAAACATAACTGGAGACCTTCCTTCTAAGTAAAGTATCCCAAGAATGGAAAAACAATCACCATGTGTACACAATACTAAATTGAGAAGAACTGATCAAAGCTTATGTCCACATATGGAAGCAAAACTCAATGGAAATCATGTAGGTGGGAGGAGATGGATAAATTTGCACCTAACAGGTACAATGCACACTATCTGAGTGAAGGGCACACCTACAACTTTGACTTAAAATGTACAAAAGCAAATTTATATAACCAAAATGTATGTACCCCCATAATATTGTGAAATAAATTAAAAAAGAGACAGATATTAAATGTTTTACAATTTTAACTTGCAGTCAGAAGACAGGAGATGCTTCTAGCTCTCTTTAGTTGCTTATGCAATGGATTCAATTTCTTCCCCTGTCAAGTAGTGATTTCTAGGCTACTGCATGGAGTTGAGATGTTCAAATTACAAGGTGTGGTATAATGACTTCTCATAAGATATATACGTTTGGTCTTTGTCCCTGTTTCTTGACATATAGCTCCTACAACCCTAGGAACCTCCCTAGGGTGCTAGGTTTAGAGTTATGTGTCCTTTTGTGTACTTAACGAGATGACCCGTGGGTGGTAGCCCCTAGGTAGCTTCAGGATGTGGGGTGGTCACCGGTAAGATTAAGGCATGATTAGAGGGCTGGGACTTTTCAGTCCCACCCTCCTAGGAGGGGAGAGAAGGGCTGAAGTTTTATTTCCAATGGCCAATTATGTTAGCAACCATGCCTACTAATTAAGCCTCCACAAAACCCCAAAGGGCAGGGTTTAAAGTGCTTTGGAGGATGGCACACCTGGTGAGAGTACTGAGCTTCTTCGCCCCTTTGTCCATACCTTGCTACTATGCATCTCTTCCCTCTGGCTGTTCATTGTAAGGTATTTCCTGAATTCTGGGAGACACTCTAACAAATCAGTTGAACACAAGGAGTGAATCATGTGAACCCCAATTTATAGCTGGTTAGTCAAAAGCACATGAAACAACATGGGACTTGTGAGTGGCATCTGAAGTTGGGGACAGTCTTATGGAACTAAGCCCTCAACGTGAGAGATCTGATGCTATCTCCAGATATACAGTGTCAGAATTTAATTGCATTAGAGGACATCAACGTGAGGGATCTGATGCTATCTCCAGGTATATAGTGTCAGAATTTAATTGAATTAGAGGACATCTAGCTGGTGGTGTCTGACAGAGAATCTAATGAATTGCCTAGTAGCTTGTAGGGAAAGATACCTACACATTTTGGCGTCATTGAACTAGTCCATGTTGAGAAAGAATAGGAGAAACTGAGTTTCTTTTTCCTACACCAAAACAGGTTAAATAAAGCCAGTTTGTTTTTGTTTTTTTGCTACCAAATGTCTTATTGTGACTTTCCAGTAAAATGCTTGAGTATGCATCATATTCAAAAAGTTCTTGAGAAAAACTGTCCTAAACAAATAATGAACTTTCGGTATTTTAGCTGAGACAGTAAATACCCAGCAATTCAGAACAGCTGTGGCATACTGAATGTTCTACTATGTGCTGCACACTGTGCTCAGTGACATCCATGCATTTTCTCTTTTTCTCTTCACCACACTTCTTTGGAATAGCACTAAGGTACCGAGACAAAACTAAGGCTTAACTAATAATGTTAGTCACTTCCTTCACTGAAACAGCAGAGACATAGGCCTAAATTAGTCAATGGCTATGCACTGTCAGTTTTAATTAGTTATTCAATTAGTTGTCCACTGGGTTTACGCAATTCTGTTCTAGAAAGATAGCATTGCTCTGTAATAACTCAGTAGCCCTCTTTCCTCTTCCACAAAAAGAAACACTTGTAAGATATTTAAGTTATATAGAGATAGGCATCAGCTTATTTGTTCATGTTAGACACCAAAAAAAGAATAACAAGCTCAGGATCTACTTTCATAAACCAAATAACAATATTTTAAGTTTACATTCTGTCAAAACATATCAACACATTTTTCTTGATAAGAAATGCTTCTAAACTAGAAACTTAAGCCCTCAAAACAAACTCTTGGCTGCCTGAGTAAAAGCTCTAGAGTTCTTCATTCTCCAATATTTCTGTCACGTACATCTGGCTCATTTTATCCCTCATACAATGATTTCAGAATAATTCATTCATGTAGAAATGTTACAGAATTCATGATAAAGCAGACGACAAAGTAACTGAAGAACTTGAGCTTTTCTTTTGACTTTATTTTTATTTTAGTCATCATTTAAACCCTACTAAGGACTGCCTCAACATCTCAAAGCAAACAACAGGCAGACTTACATAACACCTTTAAGACTTACAGTAAAGCTACAATCTTAATGAGCAAACCTCTTATTCAGGTCCCATGACCCAAAGATCAGCCTCACCAAGGCCAAGAAATCTATGTCGGACAAATAGAAAACCCATCAATAAAGCAGCAGGCAGATTAATTATTTACCTTAATGAACTTTGATGTTTTTGCAACTAATTATTTATTAGCAAATGATGTTATCTGTACCAAACAACTAATAGAAATAAATCATGTTCAGAAAAGTAGAGATGAACATATTCTGCCTAAGATTTCTCCTCCTAAAAATAACATATGCATTAAGGTGCTGTGTCTAGATATGTAAGTAAGTAAGAGAGCCATCATGACGTATTTCCTCACTGAAGATAGACAACGACTACACAATTCACTTAAAAAATGTCACATCACCGTATACTTCATCCTACACTTAACATTTCAGGTACGCATTTTTGGAAGTAGTGCATTTCTACTCAATGGCTTTGCATCTGAGCAGAGGCTTTCCCTTTCCCAGCTTCCTCTCCCTTTCTGACTCTTCTTCCTCGTTTCTGTTCAGCAGTCGTGCTTAGTGCAGTTTCACAAAAAATAAAGTGACTTGGATGGACATATTCATAAAACCTGTCAAGTGTTAAGATTCACCCCCACCTTCAGGTCATTATAATCACAGCAGGGGTGGCGCATTTCCCCTCGATCCTTTAAATAAAACAATTTCGTCCCATCCAGCAGGCAGCTGGGTTCATCCCTACACCCCATCTGACGCATCAGGCCACGTCCCCGGCATCTGCTCCTAACTCTGGCCCTTCCTTCTCCCAAGTACCCTCTCTCACTCCAGGTTGCCCCTCTCTCAAATCTTCCCCATCACCCAAGCGCACCCCTCAATTCCAGTTCTCCCTCTCAACCGCACCCCTCTGTCCTTGTCTTCCTTCCTCACTACAACCCCGGCCGCAGCCTTCTCCCGCTCGGAACTGGTCCCCGGGCCCCCGAGGCCGCACGCCCGGCCCGACTCCGACGTTGGGGGAGGCGGTAAGGCAGGGGCGTCGTTTCCTTCCTCCTCACACCAGCCCCTCCCGCTGAGAACAGGCCGGCGCCAGTACCTGTGGCTCCCGGGGAACTCCCGGCAACTCTCCGGGGCTGGCGGTGCCAGACGGGCGGGGTAAGGAGCCGGAGGCCGAGGGAAAAGGCCGGGAGGGGGAGACAGTGGCGGCGGACCCCGCTTCGGTCGCAGCGCCGCAGCTGCGCCCCCGCTCATCGAGCTGATCGGCGCTCCGCAGCCTGGCGCCAGGCGGAGGGGGCGGGTCCAGGGCGCCGAAATCGTCGAGAGGGTCGATTCTGCAGTCCGGGCTCTGGTCCCCCAGATTACGTTGTGTGTTAGGGAGGACTAACTGGTCCGCGACGTCCGGGCCGGGATCCGGGGTGCGTGGAAGGCGCTCAGGGGAGGTGGATGCGGCTCTGAGAAGTCATTCAGGGCGGGGCCCTGAGGTCCGGGACGAGCCGTTTATAAGGCCGCGCTTTGTGCAGATCCATCCCCCGGGCTAAGGAAGCTGGGTGGCTGGAGGAGGACACACGGCTCCAGGACCTGCTTCTGGTTACTCTACCGCCTTTTCTATTTGATCCTCTGTTTACAAAGTCAAGAGTTAAAATTGGAGGGAGAGAGGTTAGGGTTACTAGTCCACACTCCTCCTTTTAGCTATTAGGAATATCTGGTCCAGACAGGAGATTTACTTGAAGTCCCAAAGCCATCGTGGATGGATTTGAGATGAAGCTCAGAATTATTTTCTCCGAATCCCTTAGTTGTAACCTAAAATAACCATACACCTGAGCCCTCAGGTTTCAGATGGGAAATCACCCTCCAATGGCCATTCCATTGCTCTACCGCTCTTCCATCATTTGGTGCCGTATTTAAACCTCAAAGTCTGCAGCAGCTGGAATGGTAATCCAAAAACAATTACAATTTTGTTTTTTGCGTTCTCTTATTTGTTTTATTATTCGTTCCTCCCACGCCCCAACTGGATGATTATACTTATTTTTCCTGTCATTTATTTACTACATGCCTTTTTAATTTAACACAGTATCTGTGGGTCCTTTGTTGATATACAGTGCTTTAATTGTCTGAAATACTGTGCCAAGAACTTTCTAAAAATATAAAAATGAAGGGAGTGTTTAAGAACAAGAGTAGACAAGAACAGGAGGAAGAAAGCTCTGGGGACACCAAAGGAAAGGAGAAAATAGACATCCTTTTACCAGCTGATCTTCTGGTTGTTGGTTATTTCCACATAAAACACACTAATTTGTAGCTGGATGCAGTGGCTCATGCCTGTAATCTTGGTACTTTGGGAGGCCTTAGTGGGAAGACTGCTTGAGGCCAGGAATTCAAGACAGCATGAGCAACATAGCTAGACCCCCATCTCTACAAAAAATGGAAAAATTAGCTGCACGTTGTGGTGCACGCCTGTAGTCCTGGTTACTAGGAAGGCTGGGATGGTAGAGCTGCTGGAGCCTAGGAGTTTGCCTTTGTGTTGAACTATGATGAAATGATGCCACTGCACTCTAGCCCAGGAAACAGAACATGACCCTATCTCACCCCTACCCCCTAAAAAAAAAAAAAAAACTAATTTAAGGACGTCTTGGCTAGTGCAATGATGCTCAACTTTACATGAATCACTTGGGGTTGAAACACCTGGAAAGCTTTTAAAATTTCTGATACCCAGGCACTACTTACATTCTGATTTAATTGGTTTGGGACATTGTGAAGCAGTGAGTTATTGCATAGACAATTGCTGTTACTGAAAGCCTGCTGTTAAGACTCACTACCTGTAAATTTACTTACTCCACAGCCAGGCTAGCTTAGACTAAAACAAATCACTCAGAATAGAAGCTTTTTAGAGTTTGTATCTCTACCAAGATAGTGAGACTACCCCAGACTCCACAGATGTAACTCAGAAATTTTTTTCTTCTACGGTTGTTTTTTTTTCCCCTTTTATTAAGTCATATACACTCTACAGTTGTTTTGTATCTATATATTTACTAGTTATGAGGGGCTTCCCTGCCTTGGAGCCTTAGGCAATTAGAGCTTTAGTCAGTTACAGCCCCAGCCTTTATATATTGACAACTTAAAGTATGATTGTTGAGCTCTACAAGCACGTCATTGATAGCATCTATGAATAAATAATTCTTTTTATTTCTTTGTTTTTTAACCATAATTCTTTAATTCTGTGAATCATTTTGGTGTAATTGCTTGGGGGGGAGGCGGTAATGTAAGCCCCACTTTTTAACCATCAGAACAAAGTCTCTTTGACTATCATCATTTGTGATAGTTTAAAAAAATGCCATTTTATACTTAATATGAATCAAATGTACCAGTAAATTTAAACCATTATAAATAGTACTGCACTTGGAGTGATAACTCCAGGGAACTTGAGTTATTGGATTATTTCCTCCCATTTTCCTGTTGTGAGCTCCAGTTATTCTGATAGTCCTCTATTTTTCTACTTTTCTCTTTTTCAACATGAGATCTTCATCTCTAAGTGAGTCTCTCTTACCTAGAGAATCTGCCAAAGACTAAATCTTTGGGCTTCTGCTAGGATGATTCTCTTTTTTTCTTTTTTTGAGACAGTCTCACTATGTCACCCTGGGTAGAGTGCTGTGGCGTCACAGCTCACAGCAACCTCAAACTCCTGGGCTTAAGCGATTCTCTTGCCTCAGCCTCCCAAGTAGCTGGGACTACAGGTGCCCGCCACAATGCCTGGCTATTTTTTTTTTTTTGTAGTTGTTATTGTTTTTTGGCAGGCCCTGGCTCTATTTGAACCTGCCAGCTCCAGTGTATGTGGCTAGCACTCTAGTCACTGAGCTATAAGCGCCAAGCCTGCTGGAATGATTCTTAAACAGACTACCATTATTCCTATTTTTAGCCCATATCATGCTTTCTTTCTTTTTTATTATTTTTTTTTTTGCAGTTTTTGGCCAGGGCCAGGCTTCAACCCACCACCTCTGGTATATGGGGCTGGCGCCCTATTCCTTTGAGCCATAGGCACCGCCCTCACATCATGCTTTCTTTTCAGCATGACCTGGTGCTTTCCAATTCCTAAGCCACATGGAGGGTCTTGGTATGTCAATTGGGTTGCTTCATGGCCTGCTTAGGATTCCTGTTTCTCAAGTCTGCTAAGGTACTTGCCACTTGATCCATCTACTTTCCAGCTTTCAATATTTTGTTGCTTCCTATGAGGCAGAAAAAGAGGTGCAAATCAGTTATAAGCATATAAACAAATATTCAATATCACTTAAAATGTAAATGGAAATAAATAATGAAATACCATTTTTCATTGATCATTGACTGGGAAGGTAGGAGTTAAGTGGAAGATCTGCAATCCATTCTCTTCCCTCATAGGGAATACACATAGGAACTCAAGCAAGCATATGATTGTTATTAATTTGGTAATAACATATCAAAAGTGAATTACTTGATGTTTACCAATAAGTTAAAACCACAAATGGAAACAAGTATGGATGCTTCTATACCTTGGGACTAGTGATAGGAGGAAGCCATTACTAGTCATGACCAGGCAAGAGAATGGACAGTGTATGTAGGAAAAGGAAAGAGGTACAGTAGACCTGGTGTGGCAGCTCACACCTGTAATCCCAGCACTCTAGCAGGCCAAGGTGGTGGCTTGCTTGAGCTCAGGAGTTTGAGAACACCCTGAGCAAGAGCGAAACCTCCTCTCTAAAATAGCAAGGTGTCATGGCGGTGGCTGTAGTCCCAGCTAGTTGGGAGGCTGAGGCAAGAGGATCTCTTGAGCCTAAGAGTTTGAGGTTGCTGTGAGCTATGATGCCATAGCACCCTACTAAGGCCGACTAAGTAAGACTATCTCACAAAACAAACAACAACAAAAAAAAACTACAGCTGTAGGAGAGCATCTATCTGATAGAGGGATGTAGACATGACTAACACACCCTTGACCTAGTCCTCCTCCCACTTTTCTTTTTTTTTTTTTCTTCTTTTTTTTTATTATTAAATCATAGCTGTGTACATTAATGTGATCATGGGGCACCATACACCAGTTTTATAGACCGTTTGACACATTTTCATCATACTGGTTCTAACATAGCCTTCCTGGCATTTTCTTAGTTATTGTGTTAAGACATTTACAATCCACATAAGTGTGTTAAGACATTTACATTCCACATAAGTTTCACATATACCCTTGTAAGATGGACCGCAGGTTTAATCCCACCAATCACTGTCCCTTCGCCCATTTCCCAAGTCCTTCCCCTCCCTTTCTCCTCTCCTCCAATTCTTAGGTTATAACTGGGTTATATCTTTCATGTGAAAGCCATGAATTAGTTACATAGTAGGGCTGAGTACATTGGATACTTTTTCCTCCATTCTTCAGATACTTTACTAAGAAGAATGTGTTCCAGCTCCATCCATGTAAACATGAAAGAGGTAAAGTCTCCATCTTTCTTTAAGGCTGCATAATATTCCATGGTGTACATATACCACAATTTATTAATCCATTTGTGGATTGATGGGCACTTGGGCTTTTTCCATGACTTA
>CAUYPK010054187.1:0-14730 GCA_963574355.1 Loris lydekkerianus | reverse complement strand
GATGGCTGCAACCAAAAACTAGCCTGGCGTTGTGGGGGGCGGCGGGTGTCCCAGCGACATAGGGGGGGGGCGGCGGGGACGCGCGCGGGGTGCCCGGCGGGGCGGGGGGCTGTGGGGGGGGGGGGGGGCGGGGGGGGGGTGCTGGGGGCGGCTGGGGGGGCGGGCCGCGGGGGTCGGCGGGGCGGGGCGCGCCGGGGCGGCGGGCCAGAAGGAAAGGCAGAGAGACAGAAATCCAGCCTTTATCCAGCCACGAACACCACACAAATCTACGGAAAACCTTTTTCGTTCAACTCAGTGCTCACTTACCAAGCACCTGTTGGCAATGCTCTTCGTTCCCCGACAGTTTACATAACAGCTTATCTGCTTTCTCCCCCCCCAAACTTAAGTGTTTCGTTTTGAAATATGTTTCCCCATCGAATTGTGAAGGTTTTGCACACATGTGAAAAAGTGACTGGAATTGAAATACGCATTTGTTGGGTTTCTTGATTTTTAGGAATTTTCTTTGAAAAACGAGGAACCTCAATCAGTTTAGCAAAAAGTGTCTCAATAGCCAGACTTTGCCTGAGTGCCCATTGCAGCTTGGGTTATGAGGGAGGCAGATTCTGAGATTAGCATGTGGGGTATTGATGGGGAAGTAGAAGGGATGGGGAGCAGAGGGGGCAGGAGAGCAACAACGGACCAGACATGGGTGTGGGGTAAAGGAAGAAAGTGGGGGAGGGGGGGAGCAGCGCCTGTGGCTCAAAGGAGTAGGGCACCGGCCCCATATGCTGGAGGTGGTGGGTTCAAACCCAGCCCGGGCCAAAAACTGCAAAAAAAAAAAACAAAAAAAAAAAAACAAGAAAGAAAGTGGGGCTGGCATGCCGCCTCGATGAGGTCTTCACTGACCCCACACCATACCCTGAAGCTAGCATGGTCCATCAGTGTTGTCTTATACTACAGCAAGGGGGTCTGACCTTTATACTTTCACACTGATCTTTCAGGGGGTGCTAGTTTCCCTGCCCCCAGCCTCACGTTGGTCAAGGCAGCTCTCTTAAGCTTTGCAGCTGTCAGCCTCCCAACAGGTGAGGGAATAACTCCTTCAGTCCTGGAGGGGAATCAGTGCATCACAGCAAGCATTATTTTATCTTATCATGGTAGAGTTTTATCAGACTTAATGATCACTTCCAGAGATGGTATCTGTTTCATTGTTTACAATTACCATTTTATTCTGCCCTCAAAAATCATTTTCTGGTGAGACCTGAAAATGGGTAGGGCGCTACCATAGCTACCAATCGCTCAGTGGGTAGGGCGCTAGCCACATACACTGAGGCTGAAGGGTTCAAACCCGACCCGGGCCAGCTAAAACAACAATGACAACTGTAACAACAACAACAACAACAAAAGAATAGCTGGGCATTGTGGTAGGCATCTGTAGTCCCAGCTTCTTGGGAGGCTGAGGCAAGAGAATCGCTTAAGCCCAAGAGTTTGAGGTTACTGTGAGCTGTGAAGCCATGGCACTCTACTGAGGGTAACACAGTGCGACTCTGTCTCAAAAAAAAAATCATTTTATGGTTTTGTTAGATTCTGTTTGGAGTAGAATTATTTTTAAAAATCTTTGTGTGTATATATGCACATCCATATGTGTATAAATAAATAGAGATACACATATAGAATCTGTATATGATTATACTGAACTATTAATACTAGTTTTCCCCAAAGAGTTAGATGAGCATTTATGGCCAGAGGGGGAAATCTGTTAACAGAGCTTTTGTGTTCTTACTTCATATAGTGCAGTAATGTTTCAAATTTTAAAACAACTTTAAGGACAAATATAAATAAAAGCAAACAAAGAACAGTAACTCTGGGAATGAAAATCTCTAGTTGCAGATCAGATCAGCTCTACTAGTGATTTCCTGTATAACTAAGTCACTTACATTCTCAGCCTTTATCCTCCTTTGTAAAATGAGTGGGTTGGATCAGATGACTTCCAAGGTCTCTTCCAGATCTAACGTTTTGACTGTGTGAAAAGGATTAAAAATAAATGCCCAAAGATGCAGCTGGCCAAAAGGTGTCCAGCAAGAATTTCAAGCGTTTTTCTAGATATCAAACTCAGGGCATTTTTTGCCAAGGATCAGTGCAATCTTGAGGTACTGTTTTTGTTTTTGGTATTTAATTTTATCTTTCTTCTATTCTGCACTAAAATATGAAATATGTTACTATCTCAGACTAAAATAAAAGTCACAGAATTTTAACTTCACAGCAGGCTTTAAGCAGAGAGTTTGGATTCAAATTTAGATGCCTACATAGAAAGCACCATCAGGATAGGCATATGTACAAAATAATTCAGGCATGGTGAATTTTGAGTGGAGGAATATTTTTAAAGTACACATTTTCTTTGTGCATCTAGTGTTTTAATTGAAGGTGATCCTTATCTCACACACACAGATGCACACAAAAGTAACTATGGAAGGAGATGGATGGGATAACTTACTTGACTATAACAATCATTTCAGTATGTGTGTATCAAAACATCACGTTATACCCCTTATATAAATTATTTAAAAGAAAAGAAAGTGATCCACATTTCTTTTAGAGTATGGTTCACACAGGTAGTAAAAGAGCGTTCTAAGGGCTAGGCATGGTGGCTCATGCCTTTAATCCCTGTACTTGTAAGGCTGAGGTGGGAGAATCAGTTGAGGGCAAAGTTCAAGACCAGCTTTGGCTGGCTCAGCACCCATAGTTCAGTTGTTAGGGTGCTGGCCACATACAGCACGGCTGGTGGGTTTGAACCTGGCCGCAGCCTGCTAAAGAACAATGACAACTATAACAAACAAACAAAAAAATAACTAAGTGTTGTGGCAGGCACCTGTAGTCCCAGCCACTTGGGTGGCTGAGGCAAGAGAATTGCTTAAGCCCAAGAGTTTGAGGTTGCTGTGAGCTGTGACAGCATGGAACTCTACTGGGGGTGACATAATGAGACTCTGTCTCACAATAAAAGACCAGCCTTGGCAACACAATGAGACCCCATATCTATAATATTTTTAAGTTAGCCAGATGTGGTGGCACACATCTGTAGTCCCAGGTTCTTGGGAGGCTAAGGCAGGAGAATTGATTTAGCCCAGGAGTTTGAGGCTGCGGCGAGCTGTGATTGTGCCACTGCACTCCAGCGACAGAGTCAGACACCATCTTCGAAAAGAAAAAGAAAGCACCTAGTTACCATCAATTGATCATTATTTAGGAGCCCCTGAATATCTCATTCCTACATTGTGATGGTGTCACATAACGGAACATGTAACTGCAGTGTCAACAGACTAAAATAACAGCCATGGGATGGCTGTTCTGACTTAACAGCAGGCTCCGAGTAAACTGTGATGTAAACAGACTGTAGCATTCTGCAAGACAAGAAGATCCCTTTTAGCTTTTCCATTTTGAAGAGAGATTTTGTTTTCCAGCCCTTTAAAATGAAGAACCTGATTACAAATCTTTAGAATGAAGACCTGCTCCAAACTAGGACATGTAAGACCATAAATCCAACAGAGCACCTGACAATGAAATCATTTGCTCAAAATTATATTTCTTGTCAAGGGTCAAGTTAGAACCAGAGGCAAGAGCTGCCTCTCCAGCCTCTCCCCTTTTCTCCTGTCCATTTCTGCCGGGGTCTGTATACTTAGTAAAGACCCAGATTTGCCTAGATACTCCTTAGACTTTGTCAAATGTTAGCTGTGTAAGGCTTCCCCTTCCTTCCCCATCCCGTCTGGCTGCCTTCAAATCGGTGTCCCTTTGTCTGTGATGGGCCACATCACCTTTGGACACTGTGATGGTGCATCCCAACCTCTGTTTAGGAAGCTCGGTGTTGCTCTTGGAACTGACCTGACCTCTTCTTCCTACGGATAGGTCACAGCATGGGCAGTAAATCCATCAAGATCGTAGGGCTGGAAGTCAGGATGGGGAAGACCCAGGTCCTAGTGAGGAACTAAGTGCAGAGTTGAGTAGAACAGAGTCTGGACTCAGTGATTTTTTTTTTAAAAAGCTACCTGTGTAACCTCTTAGGGCCTCTGCTTGTCCTCTCTAAAATATGAGAATTGAACAAAAGGATCTTCAGGATTCCCTGTAGCTCTAAAATTCTATGACTGGGCAGTGCCTATGCTCAGTGGGTAGGGCGCGGCCACATACACCAAGGCTGGTGGGTTTGAACCCGCCCTGGGATAGCTAAAACAACAGTGACAACTGCAACAACAAAAAATATCTGGGGGCGTTGTGGCAGGCACCTGTGGTCCTAGCTACTTGGGAGGCTGAGGCAAGAGAATCACTTAAGCCCAGGAGTTTGAGGTTGCTGTGAGTTGTGACACCACGGCACTCTGCCTAGGGTGACAGCTTGAGATTCTGTCTCAAAAAAATAATAAAATAAAATAAAGTTCTATGACTGTTAAAGCTTTCTTGTCATTACGATAAGCAAAATGGTTTGTCCAGGACCTGCCATGGTACCTGAGTTGGCTGGTTCCGTGAAGCACGCAGGAGAAAGTGGTCGTAATCTCCATGGGAAGGTATAATTAACAGAAACCACCAGCAAGCAAAACCAAACACCATAAAGTCTAAGTGAAGCATAAATTATAAATGGAGAAGTTGGGAGGAGAGAGATCACTGTGCATCAAAACTGATGACATTGGTGACCTAGATTGAGTGACAGGTGATTGATAAAGAAGAAAACATCAAGAAATATGTGAATCTAGACTTTTAAAAATCTTCTGCGCTCTTCTGTTTTCATCTAGAAATTCCAAGTTTATCTGTTGCCATTACGGGAGGGTCCTCATAGTGCAGGTGGCAGTTAATTAGGGGAAAGGGTCTTCTTTTTCTTCCGCAATGTACAAAAAGTGTCTACCTGTGAGATCCCCTAGCAAAGGGCAAAGCTGATAGTTCCCTGGTCCCAAGGTGGTTGGCTGAACCAATTATTCCAGTTTCCACTTTGAATGTCCTTGGCAACCAGAGCCTGAGAGCCTAAAAAAGGAAGGAAAGCATTATCTGTTAGAAGCACAAAACCAGCTCCTCAAACTCCTCCGCAAGAAGAGAAGAAATAGGTCTGAGCCACCTCTCCAGGAAGGAACATTCTTACAGTGCTAGAGAATGTAGGGAGTGCCAAGTGGGAGGGAAAAGCATTGCTCCCAATTTCGAAAGCTGACAGAGGGTGTATGTGTTGTTGTGAGACAGACATTCACATATGTTCATTAGTCTCTCCTCATCTCTTCACAAGCTCCTCTCCGCCACATTAGCCTTCCCTTCTTCCCTCCCACAAATACACATATGCACCGATGCTCAGCAAAGCACCTAGACACCAATATATAAACATAGGCACGTTGCACTGATACATCCATGTGGATAGTCATGCTCATGATCACAGCTGTTCCATTTAACAAGCACAGGCACCTGTAGCGTGCTGTGTGCAGCACTCTACACGGGAGATGTCAGGATGAGTAAGACACAGCTTCTGCCCTAAACAGTATGATGATAAATCTAGACAGATAAATACTTGGCTGCAAGCCCAGAGGTGCACACACACAGAAATCTAATCCTACAAACATGTAACTACATGTATACTCACTGATATGTGTACATACTAAAATACAAAAACACAGCCGCTCATTCATACATTTTGTAAATTCTCATACCATTAATACAGAAGCATTTTGGAGGAGGGAGTTCCATGTTCCTGTTTTCTTTTTTTTTTTTTTTTTTGTTAGTTTTTTCATCTCATTTCAAATTCTGAAATTGATTTCCCTTTACAAGTCCATTTTTTTTCTTACTTCTTTTCTTTTCTTTTTCTTTTTATTTTTTATTTTTTATTTTTTTTTTGAGACAGCGCCTCAAGCTGTCACCCTGGGTACAGTGCTGTGGCATCACAGCTCATAACCTCTAACTTCTGGGCTCAAGGGATTCTCTTGCCTCCACCTCCCAAGTAGCTGGGACTACAGGCGCCTGCCACAATGCCCGGCTATTTTTTGGTTGCAGCTGTCATTGTTGTTTGGCGGGCCCACGCTGGATTCAAACCCACCAGCTCAGGTGTATGTGGCTGGCGCCTTAGCCACTTGAGCCACAGGCACCGAGCCTATTTCTTTTCTTTTATTTCCTTGAAGCTCAAGAACATTTCTTTGTTTCTTTTTTTTTTTTTTTTAAACTATTACTTCTTTTGTATTTTATTATTTTTTTGAGACAGTCTCACTCTGTCGCTCTAGGTAGAGTGCTATGGTGTCATAGCTCACAGCAACCTCAAACTCTTGAGCTCAAATGATCCTCTTGCCTCAGCCAGCTGAGCAGCTAGGACTACAGGTACCTTCCATGACACTTGGCTAATTTTTCTATTTTTAGTAGAGACGGGGTCTCACTCTTGCTCAAGCTGGTCTTGGACTCCTGAGCTCAAGCAATCCACCCACGTCAGCCTCCCAGAGTGCTGGGATTACAGCCGTGAGCCACCTCACCCAGCCTACTTTCTCTTTCATATGAATTATTCCATGTGGGGAAACTGAAAGGAAAAAAAAAAAAAAAAATGCCCTGGTCAAAAATATGTAAAAGTGCCCTCTCAGGGGTGAATCTATCTTTTTATATTCAGTTGATATAATGAATAGTTATCCACCCACCCCCTAACGATATCTTTCTTGTAATGGGTATTTTGAACCATGATATATGAAATCACTCTATTCTTTTTTACTTTTTATAGATATTTGAAGAAAGAAGAGCCCTACTTGGAAAATGGGTAAACATTTAAAATATACCTATTTCTGTGTTGTGTTGTTATATGTTTTTTTTCCTGTTCAGGCTACTATAACAAAAACCATAGACTTGGTGGCTTATCAACAACAGGCATTTATTCCTCACAGTTCTGGAGGCTGAGAAGTCCAGGATCAAGGTACCAGCAGGGGGGAGGAGGGAGGAGAATGGTGGTCACGGTGTAGGGCACACCTCTTGGGAGTGGGACACAATTGTAAGAGGGACTTTATCTAACAAATGCAATCAGTATAACCTAATTCGTTGTACCCTCAATGAATCCCAAACAATAAAAAAAAAAAAAGTAAAAATAGGGTGTGAGTAGAGAAATCCTTTTTCTAAAAAGGCATCCTTTCAAGAAGGAATTGTGAAATCAGGTACCATTCATGATACTGGAATAGGGAATAAGGTTTCTGACCGCTCCCGCATCTCACCCGTTGCCTCTCTGGCTGCTGTGTTGCGATTATTTTTACTAGAGACGTGGTACAGGAGACATGGTTGATAGCCGAATTATTGTGCAATGACAGCCCATGCGGTTTATCTACTTTTTGAATTATTCCTAGCATCTTCTTAATTCCAAAGGGATTTTCGCCTGCTGTTAAGCATTCTTCCAGTCATTTACCCATCTTCTTCAACTGATAGGAGTTCAAGGAATGTAAATTAGTTTCTGTTAGCCTAAACAAACACAGTTAGAAAGGAAAATCCCTTGAGGCAAAGAACACCCACCTATCAAAGCCAAATATAAATTACCTTTGACCATTGTACTCCCGGGAAATAAATGAGAAACTCATGTAATTATCTTTTTAGTCTTTAGAGAAAGTGCTTTTATGCTTTCTTTTATAGATTTCTTCAGTATTTTATAAGCCTAATGTTCTTTTCTATTCACTAAACTGCTCATTCTGTCATCTGAGTCCTTTTGTGAGCATCAGGAAAATAGATGAGCTGACCCCAGTTATTCTAAGCGAACTTCCCATCCTTGTCCATGTACAAACACAGTAGTTTTAGGCACCTATCTTTTTCATATCGATTTAACCCACATTCATGTTACTTTTAGCATCACTATAGCGTTTTATAATAACAGCTGCCATGTGGACAATGAGTCATGTATTCTGTTAGGAATTTTATACATGTAGTGTTGTGTTTAATCCTCGCAACCACCCTACGATGTAGAAATAATTACTTTCTTAATGTAGAAATGAAAAAATTGAGGCTGAACTATTTCTCATGAGGAAAAGAAATAATAAGAATATTGGGAGTGAGACTACAAACGGTCTCATTCCCAAGCCCCCCGTTAATCCATGGTGCACACGTTCTCTCGTCCTGTTCATATGTTGTAGTTGGTCTAGCCAATCCCCTCCTCACAGACATTTTGTATTACCTCTGATTTGTGGCAGTGATATCTCATGAAAATACTTTGTAATTATAATCATACTAGGTCACACATCACTGCCTAAAAATAGTTTAAAAATGAATTCCAATCTTCATTTTGTCTCTCAAAGAAAAGTGTCAGGAGATCCAGTCTAAAGATCCCAGTACCCCCCACATTAACTGGTGTAGAGGCAGTCACAGCTTCTGTGACCCACCCTCAAGGTTCCCATCAAGCCAAAGTCTCCTAATGGTTCTTCGGTCTCCTCACACCTTTGGCTCTTTATTTTACAGATCAATTCAGTTTCAAGGGCAGGTTCCCCTGGCCCTAGCCAGGTCTGATTTCTCTCTACTCCTCATAATAATCCAACCCAAACGAACTCAGAAAGAAGTCTCCTTTTGTGGGAGGTGGAGATATGGCTTATACAGAAACAGCAAGGGAGAAATCAGGGAATACTCATCACATGAATCAGTTTCGTTCCTTTGGTATTTACAAAGGAGGGAAAGGTTTTTGTTTTTTTCATTTTTAGGGTCCCCTCCCCCTTGAATGATAGTCTCCAGATTGAGATTAGCTGGTCACTGAATAAATCTGTAATAGTGAATAGTTTTAATCAGGAAGTAGACCTTCTGGTAAAATTTATGGGAATGAATCCATCGTTCTGGACCGAGCTCCTGTACTAGGCCCCAACAGACCAGGCCAAAGCAGAATGGAGGGACTCTGAGCAATCAAACTTGCTGATTTGAAATTTAAAACAGTTTTTTAAAAAACCCAAAACAGGCTCAGCGCCCGTAGCTCAGTGAGGAGGGCACTGGCCACATACACTGCGAGGATGGTAAGTTCGAGCCAGAGCCCAGCCTACTAAACAACAAAGGCAACTGCAACCAAAAAAAGAAGAAAAGCCGAGCACCTGTAGTGGCACCTGTAGTCCCAGCTGCTTGGGAGGCTGAGGCAAGAGAATCACATAAGCCCAAGAGTTTGAGGGTTGCTGTGAGCTGTGACACCACTGCACTCTACTCAGGGTGACATAGTGAGACTCTGTCTCAAAAATAAACAACAAAAAAATACATTGAATGATTATAATGAGTAAATTTGTAAGTCTTGAAAAAGCTAAATTTATGCTTTATATGCCTTTTTGGGTAGTTCAGTATATTTTGTGATTACAGCTAAAAGTCATTATAAAATTCTGATTACTTTATAATAACTGTACTAAATACCTATGTGTGAAATGCAATAATATACAAAAATACAACCGAACCAAGCTTCCCTATTTTCTCTTCCCTAATGGACTAGAGAAGAAAAAAGAGATGTAGACTTCTAAATCCCTAGGTTTTCATCTTTCTATCTAAATCTCAGTCTCATCTTGGGACTGATTTAAGATAATCTCAGGAAAATTATAAAGTAGCCAAAGCTTCTTCTGGACATGCCCTGGCTTCCTTTAGCATTTACGACCTCTTTCCAGGTCTTTATTTATCAACACTTCCTCTCCCAGTCACATCAGTCATTTACATGCTAGTAAGAATTTAACCCAATATACTTTCCTTGTCAGGGACATTTCCATGTTATACTTTACCTCCATTTGTGAGTGCAAAGGTTTGTTTTTGGTTCTGGAGTTTTAAGCATTGATGAGATAATGTAGGAACTATTTTGGAGCAGAAGAGTTGCCCAGATGTCTTCTCTTAAAATTGTATGTTGTAAGTAGGTATTTGGTCAGGTATATGATCAGCTCTCAAGTTACCACTCCATATAACTGTAAGTTTTGAGGTCAAAAACCCTTCTGTGTACACACTCAGGTCGGGCACACACTCACACAAAGATAGAGAGAACAGAGAGGTGGCAAAACATGGAATTTACTGATTAGAAATAAATTTCTAAACTCTCTTGCTATGCTATTCTCATCTCTTACTCATAAAGAATCTCTGCTATCAGACTAGACCTGGAGCTTTTTATATTTTGTTTTATTTCTCCAGTTTGACAAATGGACAGACTCTCAAAGGAGAAGAATCCTCACGGGCCTGTTGGAACGCTGCTCCCTGTCACAGCAAAAGTTCTGCTGTCGAAAACTTCAGGAAAAACTCCCAGCAGAAGCCCTGGATTTTACTACCAAGCTTCCAAGGGTGTTATCCGTATACATCTTTTCTTTCCTGGATCCCCGAAGCCTTTGTCGTTGTGCACAGGTAAAAGCAAAGAGACGGCATGTGACCTTCTATAGGTGCTGCCTTAGCAAACTCTGGAACTTAAATAATATAAGGAAATACACACACACACACACACACACACACACACACACACACAAAAACCCCAAGAAACAGATAAGATGGTCAATATGTTTAGTCTGCGCAGTTTGAATGAACCCCAACTCCTTTGTGCTTAACTCTGTATTTATTGCTCAAAAGGGGAAAAAAGTATAAGACACACCAGTGTCCACAAAACACATGTGTCCCCCCACATCAGTTTGGGGAGATACATGTGTACAAAATGGTTCATCAGAACAGTCTTACACTTCACAGCATCCAACTACAATAGAAGCCTAAATTGTACAGTGCAAGTAATTCACAAGTAGAAAAGCTCAAAATAAGCTGCTAATGTGATATATACAAAAGTGTATGAGACTCAAAGAGATTGGTGTAGGCACGTGTGCTCACAGAGGCCTTGGAAAAGCAGCTGACTCTTAATTTCTTACAAGTAATTCATATTAAAGTGAGGTTAAAATATGTACGATATAAAACTGGTAATCATTTTGTTGAGTCTTTTCCTAGAGTCTAGCAAGACCATAAACCACTTGCTACCATGCATTGACATATGTGTAACATACATGTAATTTTAGTTTTTAAAATTAATCAAACGGCCTTGGCGCCTGTAACACAGTGGTTACGGCTCCAGCCACATGCACCGAGGCTGGCGGGTTTGAACCCAGCATAGGCTAGCTAAACAAATGACAAATGCAACAAAAAAATAGCCAGGCACTTGGTGGGTGCCTGTAGTCCCAGCTATTTGGGAAACTAAAAGTGTGATATTTTTCCCCCAAAGAAGTATTAAAGCAAATTTTAATGTGTCCTAAAAAAAAAAAAAAATTAATTGACTGATCCTAAGTTTGAATAAGCATTTAAAGTAAATCTTTCTGCTTGGATGGATAGGAAGCACTTCAGGTAGGAGGGAATGATTTACTTTGTGATTTGAAGGAAAAGGACAAAAAACTTATCTCAGGTCCAGGATGACAGCTCAAAACCTAGAGAAAGCCGGTGTGTAAACCAAGTAGGTTGTTTTATTTTGCTTTGTTTAATTTCCTTTTTTTTTTTTTTTTTCCAGGTGTGCTGGCATTGGAAGAACTTAGCTGAGCTGGACCAGCTGTGGATGCTCAAATGTTTACGCTTTAACTGGTACATCAATTTCTCTCCAACTCCTTTTGAGCAGGGCATCTGGAAGAAGCACTATATTCAAATGGTGAACGAACTTCATGTTACCAAGCCTAAGGTACATTTCAGGCAAAAAGCAGCAAGCTTACAAAACCAAGAGCTAAGAATAACTCAAACTAGAAGTTGGGGAAGGGAGGCAGTTCAAAGGAAATATATTGTGATTTCAGCAGTCTTCTTTTCTGAGACTTGACAGCTGTTGTCAAGATATCCATCTTAGCTGAGAGCCCACATCTGACACTTCCAAGCCCCACCTGCACTCAAGACAATGGTTAGGACCACGGAGGTTCTTCCTCTGTCCAACTCTCTGATTTCTGTATCTCTGACTCAGACACACCAGACAGTTCTGACATGGGGACTCTGCAGCCAATATGTAGTATTTGTTATTTCTGGGTCTTCAAGTTTTACTTTACTAATTCAAATTTTCTTTTGACTCTACCAGGTGCACTGAAGTTTATTTTCATGTCACTTATAAGGAAAAATTTTCCAATCAATGAGTTATTAGGGAAGGACCTAACGGGCATATTAAAGTTCTTAGTTTTTAATAGCTGGGCGTTGTGGCGGGTACCTGTAGTTCCAGCTACTTGGGAGGCTGGGGCAAGAGAATCACCTAAGCCCAGGAATTGGAGGTTGCTGTGAGCTGTGTGATGCCACAGCACTCTACCAAGGGTGCTAAAGTGAGACTCTGTCTCTGCAAAAAAAAAATACATATATATATAAAATAAAGTTCTTAGTTTTTGCTGAAAACTAAGCAATGTAGGGCATTAACATATAATGCAAGAATCATTTTTTTCTAGTGGCTTTCTATGCATGATAACCAATGTTTATGTTCATTCTTATAGTCACAGCTAATTAGATAATTTATGAGGAATTTGTAGGAGCCCTCTGTTCACAGTATTATCTACACACATGCAGCGTTGTGCATCATTTCTTACAATAAATAGATGAGTTCCTGAAAAATTATGTGTAAATTACAATTTTTAAATGATTTTTAAAACCAGAGGGGTATTATAGCCTGTAAAAAAACAGCAATGAATCCTTTTAATATTGAAGGATCCTTTTGAACTATGGATAGTTCACTCCTAACTTGCTTATATAGGTTTAGGTTTTATTGTGTTTTCTGGAAACAGACTCCATCTACATTTAATACAGTCATTAACTATGCATAATTGATATTGTTAGAATTGCAATGATAAAAATAGTCTTTCTGATTTCGGTAGTTGGTATGCTCTGTGAGGTTTTCTGTAAGAGATGTTTAAATGTAGAATTTAAAATTTTTTCTTTTTTTTTTTTTTTTTGAGACAGAGTCTCATTTTGTCGCCCTCGGTAAAGTGCTGTGACATCACAGCTCACAGCAACCTCAAACTCTTGGGCTCAAGTGATTCTCTCGTCTCAGCCTCCCAAGTAGCTAGGATTTTAGGTGCCAGCCACAATACCTGGCTATTTTTTTAGAGACAAGGTTTCACTCTGGCTCAGGCTGGTCTCAAACCTGTGCACTCTGGCAATCCACCCACCTTGGCTTCCCAAGTGCTGGGATTACAGGTGTGAGCCACCGCACCCGGCCTAAAAATTATTTTAAAAATTCTCCTAGTTCTGACTCCTTTCCTTAAAAGGCTATTCTTGAATGTCATTTACAATTCGGGAGCTAAGAGTGGCCTTCAGTAGCTGAAGCTCAGGCTGCTTCCAGGAGAGAGAAAAGCAATTAACCAGCTAGTAGATTGAGAAGAGGTTTTGAGTATTATACATAAAACTGACTTTAATGCTTTGTCTTTAATGCTAAGTCTTTTCCACGTAGTAATTATGCATAACTCCATGGAAAAATATTGGATGTTATAGTTTGGGTACAGGAAAATTGCCATCTTTTTGCTTGGTATTAAATTTCTACAGGGAATATGTTGTTATAGAAACCTTAAATTGCATCTGTTAAAGAAATAGACCTAAGTCAGAAAGACTAGAGTTAATAGTTATCTAAGGTTAATAAACTTAACAATTAGCACTGTATATGCTTGTATAATTTGTGTAATTCCCTGAGAGATGGCTCCAATGCTGGTGAACACAGGCAGCCATTAGAATATAAATATAATTTACCCTCCCTCAAGGAAATTCACCACCCTCTTTTCCCCAATACTTTGTGCCTACCATGTGCTCCAGCAGAGCTTTTCAAAGCATATTCTGAACAAATGGGAATAGTTAACACTAGTTTCCCCAACATTAAAATGAGAGGGCTGCATTAGAATGATCTTGAAAACTGTCTGTAGACCTATATTATCCACATTGATAAGTTCCTAGCTAGACTAATCAAGAAAAAAAAGAAAAAGAAAACACAAATTACTAATATCAGGAATGAGGGAAGGACATCATTAAGCATCTACAGACATTAAAGGAATGAAGGGGCCAGGCGAGGTGGCTCACACCTGTACTCCCAGCACTGTGGGAGGCCAAGGCAGGTGGATTGCCTGAGCTCAGGAGCTCGAGACCAGTCTGAGCAAGAGCCAGACTCTATCTCTAAAAAAAATAGCCAGGTGTTGTGGTGGGCACCTGCAGTCCCAGCTACTTGGGAGGGTGCGGCAAGAGGATCACTTGAGTCCAACAGTTTGAGGTTGTTGTGAGCTATGATGCCACTGCACTCTACCCAGGGTAACAAATAGAGACTCTGTCTCAAAAGGAAGGAAGGGAGGAAGGAAGGAAAGAAAGAGAGAGAGAGAAAGAAAGAAGGAAAGAAAGATTATAAACAACTTCATGTCACTAAATTTAACAACCTGGATGAAATGGATAAAATACTTGAAAAACATAAATTACCAAACTGACTCAATAAATAATAAAAAGAATGAATAAAGCTATATCAATTTGTAGCCGGGCATTGTGGTGGGTGCCTGTAATCCCAGTACTTGGGAGGCTGAGGCAAGAGAATCACTTATGCCCAAGAGTTGGAGGTTGCTGTGAGCTGTGACGCCACTGCACTCTACACAGGGTGACATAGTGACACTCCATCTCAAAAAAAAAGCTGTATCAATTTGAATTGAACTCCAATTTTAAAACTTTTCACAAGGGGAAGGTGGAGAGGGAGGGGAGGGAGGAGGGAGGATGGGTGGAGGGAGGGTGATTGGTGGGATTACACCTGTGGTGCATCTTACAAGGGTACATGTGAAACTTAGTAAATGTAGAATGTAAATGTCTTAACATAGTAACTAAGAAAATGCCAGGAAGGCTATGTTAACC
>CAUYPK010054185.1:0-14362 GCA_963574355.1 Loris lydekkerianus | reverse complement strand
GCAACAACAACTTTAAAACTTTAAATAAAGTGCAGAAAACCGTAGCTTAACAGGTAATCAAGCTAAATCACAATCACCGAATCAAATAACCTGTATGACCCGAGTATAAGCCGAGTTTGGGTTTTTTGGCACAAATTTTGTCCCGGATAAACTCGGCTTATACTCGAGTATATATGGTAACTAGGTAATACTTTCAGCAACTTACTAATATCGTCTGTGGTGGTGAATACCCTTTCAGATGGAAATGAAAAACAATACATGTCTCAAATGTCCTCTGGTGGCTATAAAGTGATACATCCATCCAAGTACCAGGACTAGAAAGAAGGAATGATGAAGGCTATGGATCGAACAGAACCAATTTAAACCTGAGCCAGAGGGAAAGACAGAGATACGAGAGAAATTGTTTGAAAATACACATTTGCTTTGCCAAGTGTGAGAGTCACCTCGTGTGATAGTCATCTGGCCCTGTGATATAAGGGGGTCAGTTATTTGTGGTGACAAAATGAAAGCTGCCTTCACCTGGCAGACAGAGTCAACTTATAAACCAGGAACCACCAGGTCCTCTTGGGGGCTAATTAGAAAAACTCACATGGACAAGACATTGCAGGTTCAACTGTCAATTCAACTGTCAGCTTTCCAAAGTATGGAACCATTGAGTAGATTCATAGCAATGGCCGTGTTTATATCACGATGTGCAAAGGGATAGAGATAAGAGTGTGGCCTGGCAGCTGATATGGACGTAATCACAGAAGGATAGGGAAGCAGATGGGAGTGAGAATGTGGAATGGCGGTGTGTGGAGATGGGACAGACGTGAACATGGATAGGGATGGAGATGTAGGTGGGGGGAGGTTGAGGAAGAGGTGAGCATGGGGGTCGGGTGTGGACCTAGATACACGTGGTCGTGGGGGCTGCAGAATAGACATGGGGAAGGAAGTGGGATGACCCCACAGGGCCCTGGGCCTCACCTCCACGTGTGGGAGCTGCCGACCCTTACCCCTCTGCCGAGTGGGACTCAGCCTAACCCTTAGCATGTGACACTTTGGGAGCTTTCACTGATAGCATGGGGATTTAATTTTATTCAGAAATTTTGTGAGTAATTATCTAATGCCCTTTCTTCTCACTGTCCAGGTCTAGCTTCCCCAAGCCCATGGAGGCCATTAACTAATACTTATTGTACCCTCACATAATGTTGGAAGCTTGCATCCTAAAAAGTGTGACAAAATAGGCTAATGAAATGGGAAAACAACATGTAGTTGAAAAATTAGAAATGTCAATTATTATCCTTAGCTAGTCAGTATGACTTTTGCTACACTGGGGGCAAATGTTATGCTAAAAATACATCTTTAAGAAAATATTACTACCATCATAATTTCTGTTACTTAAATGCGCGCTACAGTTATGTTTTTTTGTCTTTTTAAATACCCCTGGCTTACAGGTGACTTGCTTCAGACAATAAGCTCTATGGACTTCAGTAAAATACTCCTAACTAGTTAAGGTACAGCTGGCCAATCGCCGCCTCTTGTGCTGTTGGAATTAGTCAATAAGTCAATTATGTATTCAGCAGATGTTTTAACTCTGTGGGTCAACAAGAACTTTACAGCCTCTGTTACACAAGCCACACACCCGCACACACTTGCTGATTGCACTGTCACTGGGAAATTATCTCAAGATTGCGTAAGATTTATAGACAAATATCCCAACCTCAGTCTGCTGGAGTCAGAGTGGCATTCTTCTGAGATCTTCTGAGACGCTCTGTGCTCCCCTGGGAAGCCCATGGTAATTACACACCACAAGTACCATGTGTATCTTCCCTGTGGTATGGCTAGAATCAAAATTCCTCCTCCATGCCTGCCAGAGCAAAGAGCTGGAATCTCTGTGAAGATGGATGCCACTCTGGGAACCTCAAAGTTCTGAATTTCTTCCACATGAGCCGACGGGACTCTCTTCCTTTTTACTGAAAGACGACATGACAAGTTTGGTTAGCGGGTGGAGTTCTTCAAAAGAAGCATCTTTATGTTTTGTCACTGTGCCAGCGTCTTATGCTAAAGATTCTTCTCAGAGAATTTCCCGTTATTAATATTATCCTCGTGGAGACCATTAGAGGGTCACATGAGAGGGGTTTTCAAAGGCATTCCATAGTCTGTAGGAAAAATGGCTCTTTTCTCTCAGTGGCCTCTCCTGCGTGTCACCTGGGTAACAAAGCTCAGGAGGGGAATCTGGGTCTGTCCACTCGGATGAAGCATCTTTTCTGAGGGCGGCCGATAGTGACAAGTTGAGTTGAGGCCTCCTCTGATGATACTTTGTGAGACAACAATTTCAGGAGTAGAATCTATGAAGAAAAGATTGTGTCAGACGTTGGCAACTTGACAGGGGTGTCTGGCAGCATTAGGTCCAAATAGAGCTGTGACCACTGGGTTTCACTGCCTATTGCTGGTGTATCAAGCAGGATTTGCTGGAGACACAGAGCCAGGACATGTGTATGGAGATCTGGACATGGAACCAGGAGATGCGAATGTAGATCTGGACGTGGAGCCAAGAGGTGTGTATATAGATCTGGATGTGGAACCAGGAGATGCGTATGTAGATCTGAACATGGAGCCAGGACATATGTATGGAGATCTGGACCTGGAGCCAGGAGATGCGAATGTAGATGTGGACATGGAGCCAGGAGATGTGCATGGAGATCTGGACGTGGAGCCAGGACATGTGTATGGAGATCTGGATGTGGAGCCAGGAGATGTGAATGTAGATCTGGACGTGGAAGCAGGAGATGCGAATGTAGATCTGGACGTGGAGCCAGGAGATGCGTATGTAGATGTGGATACTGATCCAGGAGATGCCTATGTAGATGTGGATGCTGATCCAGGAGATGCGTATGCAGATGTGGATGCTGATCCAGGAGATGTGTATGCAGATGTGTATGCTGATCCAGGAGATGCGTATGTAGATGTGTATGCTGATCCAGGAGGTGCGTATGTAGATGTGGATGCTGATCCAGGATGTGTGTATGTAGATGTGGATGCTTATCCAGGAGATGCGTATGTAGATGTGGATGCTGATCCAGGAGATGCGTATGTAGATGTGGATGCTTATCCAGGAGGTGGGTATGTAGATGTGGATGCTGATCCAGGATGTGTGTATGTAGATGTGGATGCTGATCCAGGAGATGCGTATGTAGATGTGGATGCTGATCCAGGAGATGCGTATGTAAATGTGGATGCTTATCCAGGAGATGCGTATGTAGATGTGGATGCTGATCCAGGAGGTGAGTATGTAGATGTGGATGCTGATCCAGGAGGTACGTATGTAGATGTGGATGCTGATCCGGGAGATGCGTATGTAGATGTGGACGCTGATCCAGGAGATGTGTATGTAGATGTGGACACTGATCCAGGAGATGTGTATCTAGATGTGGATGCTGATCCAGGAGATGTGTATGTAGATGTGGATGGTGATCCAGGACATGCGTATGTAGATGTGGATGCTGACCCAGGAGATGTATATGTAGATGTGGACGCTGATCCAGGACATGTGTATGTAGATGTGGGTGCTGATCCAGGAGATGTATATGTAGATGTGGATGCTGATCCAGGAGATGCATATGTAGATGTGGATGCTGATCCAGGAGATATGTATGTAGATGTGGATGCTGATCCTGGAGATGTGTGTGTAGATGTGGACGCAGGGGAGGCATTTGGCATCTTCATCTCCCTCGCTGCATGTCTGGGCAGAGAGAGGTGTCAAGGAATTGGCAAGTCTGATCCCCCCCAGGGCAGGGCAACTAGAAACTAGGAAAGATTGACACATTACAATCTCCAGGCCTAGTTCTTTCTGCTCTGGGAATTCTCAGATTATGGCTTTTAAGGCTTTCAACCAATTGGATAGGGTCCACTCACATTATTGAGTAAAATTTCCTTTGCTCAAATCACCTGGTTACCTACACAACCCCTTCTCAGCAACCTCAAACTAGTGTGGGCCACATAAACTAGGCAGCAGCAGAACTAGGCCCAGGTGACATGTTCCATGGAGCCGTCACCCCTGGCAAGGTGCCACGTTCCACGTGTTCTTCTGTCTCCTGTCATCCCACCCGGCTGAGTGGCCCTACATCTCCCTCCGCAGCCTAGGAGCATGCTGTCTTTGTGTCCTCCTCACGTGGCCCTCCCACCTCCCGCCTCCTGTCCTGGCATTCTCTCAGAATCCCCCTGGGCCCACCTGGGCTGGGGAAGGGCAGTGGTGCCCTCTACCACGTGGCCTCTGTCCTCCCCTCTGGGCTCATTACAGTTCTGTGCACTGTCCACCTAAAGCTTCCCAGGCAACCCTCTTTCCATCAAGAGACAGGGACAAGGTGCAGGGGGCCATAGATGGTTTCTACAGGCAGGATGACTCAGAAGGCAGCCTTGGTGCAGCAGGTGGAGGTGAGGGGCCCAGCAGACTGCCTGGGACACTAGGAGGGCCCAGGAGGGTGGATAAGTGGGAGGGAAGGAGGGAAGACTCCGGGCTGAGGAAGGTGGATGTCCCTCGGGCAATGCCCAGCAATGTGCAATGCCCATCAAGGAGCTCGACATCTGCCGGCCCATCGGTTGGGCTGGCCAGCCATTAATGTATAGCCTGTCCTTAAGCATTTTCTGTAACAGAGTAGTTCAAGCTCTGTCACAAACTTACCTGAAACAAGGGAGAAGTTTTGTGTGGGAAGAAATGGTAAAGGTGAACCAATGTGAGTCTTCCAAGCAGACTTTCTCTGTAGACAGCAAAATTGTAACACTTAACACAGGAGGCCACAGGCAGGCTGAGTCCACGCTGGACACTGGGTGAGACCCGAGGGGGGTCTGCCTGCAGCCTCAGGGCGTGGTCACTCAGGGTCCCTCTTCAGCTTTGTTTGGCACCACACCACCGCTGAAAGGAACTGTGTGCACCCAAGGGGGCTTCAGGGGCTCAGGGAGACTTGGACCCCACACTTCCCACCCCATCTCCCCACTTCAGAGACGCAAGTAGGGCTACAGGGGGAGACCCCTGCCCAGGGCCTCATGGTGACACCAAGACTAGAGTCTCTTTCCATCCTATTTCTCAGCCTGAAATCAAGAAGGAAGCTTAGCACCAAATCTCTAATATGAAGGAGAACGTGCCAAGCTTCTTAAATATCTTAAATTAGCCTGAACTTCAAACAACCATGCAACTGTCCTTGTATCACTGTGCCTATCCCCATGTGCACTGGAAAGTTTCCCCATGTGTCAGGGAAAGTTTCTTGCCACCAGACGTTAGGCTTGGGAGAAAGGCAACCCCCTTGTGCCCACCTGGAGGGGATTGGGGGTCTTGTGCCACCCACTGGGAAGAAATATTTATTCCATCTGGTGAAGGAATTGTGCCCATCCCCAGAGGACTTCCTCCCAGCGAGTGTGGCTGTTCTTCCTGGGCCCTTTGGGCTTTCTGGAAATGCTGGCTCGTTCTCTAACCTGCTTGTGTGATACAGAGCGGCCTTCTCTGCCCAGCCTCAGAGTGGTGTGGTGGTCTCATTTAAACAGGAAAGCAAAACCAGGCCAAGTTTCAGAGGATCTGAAAGGAAGAGGTAATAAATTACGACCATGTGTAGCGGCCAGGGTTTCACGGTGAAGTTTATGGCAATGATCAGAGCAACGGGGCCAGCCTCACAGATGCACCTCCTTGACCTGACCTTTAGCATTAGGTGGCAATTCAGGGAAATCGGGAAAAGCCAATTAGAGAGGGTTTTTCCAAACCATTGTTGGGTGCTGGAGGAGTCTTTAAGAGGTTATGGTGACCCTGAAGCCTGAGCCACGCCCCAGCCACGCCTCCCCAGGAGACAGAGACCCAGTGGCAGGAGGAAGAGTTTCCCTCCCCAGGCGAGAGCCCGGCAGAGCTGACCCCCCTGCCCCGGAGCATTTTTGGAAGAAACATCAGGCCCATGTTTGCTGCCAGGATCTATTTTGGAGTGACGGAGGTTGGAACCATTTTCTACTGTTTTGGGAGGCAGAATTGGACCTGTTTCCCCAATGTGGGAATGATGTTCGTCTATGAGAGGCAGGCAAGAAGGAATCTGTGCAAAGAAAGGAGGTGGGGACGCTTCAAGGCAAGCAGGCAACGCGCAGCCATGGTCCACGTTCAGGGAGAAGATGGGAGGAGGAAAGCCGAGAGGGGCTGGCCTGGCTGGCACCATTTCACAGTAGCAGAATCAGGAAGTAACAGAAATCCAAAACACACATACAATCCAATCAGTTCTGTTTGACTATAGAAGTCATTGTGAAATTCCTGGCAGCTTGTCACCTTCCTAATTCTATCTCGGGTTCATATTTAAATTAATATTTCTCAAGGTAACAAAGAGTTGCTCCGGGCACAGCCCAGGAGTGTGCAGGCGGCGAGTCCTTTCCCTAGAGACAAAGCTTCCCCAGGGGCAGCCCACAAATGGGTCCAGTGCACAGAGTGGGAACAGTGTCTGCCAGACACCTCCCACACAAGCCGCAGGGGGTCCTGAGACCACAGCCCCATTTGACTCACCCCTGCCTTCCTACCTCCTCTATGCCCAGAAAGCAGCCCAGCCTCTTCCCAGCTCCTCCCCGTGTCGGGAGGGGGGGGAGGGGGCGTGAACTTGCTCAGCGTCCCCAATCCAGGCCATTATCCACAGACTGTGCCCACCTTTCTGCCCAAGCTGGCAGTGGCTGGCAGGACCACGCCCCAAGAGGATGGGTCATTCCAGCTATAGGAGGACGTTGACACTCACTTCTGATTACAGAGATTCACCCAAGGACGTGACGCTTCTTCCTGTGCATCTAGACCGACCCCAGCCAGCACAGCACTTGGGCCCTCCTGACACGCTGCCCCAGCAGAGCTAAGGTACCTGCAGAGAGGCCCAGACAGGAGATAGAGCATCTCTGCAGAATGAAGGTGAGAGGGAGGCTGGCTGCAACGCTCCGGTGCCTGCCTCCACGTCTGCCACATCATTCCTGGAGAGGCCGTGAGGCTGGCCCTGCCTACTTCAGGTGGGCTCTCCAGAGCTTGATGCTGAGATGGACTGTGGGGCACAGGGCTACTAGGGATCAGTACTTGTGAAGGAAAGAGGGACGCAGGCCTGGGAAGAGGGGAAAAAGCCTCAACCAGCTCAGCAAGGAGCCGGGGGGCAACCAGGACCTGGCAAAGCTGTCTCACATCAGGAGCAAAAAGCCAGGCCTTTGCGCCCTGTCTCTCTCTGTCCCCAGAGAGGACCCCCCACAAACACACACACTAGGAGTGGCAGGCCCTGGATGAGCAGCAGCCGGCAGCTGGAAGCTCCCTGCTGGAGACGACATGAAGTGAAATGGGGGTGGAGGGTCTCGATATCCTGCTGGATACCCCCCACAGGCAACCTGGCCACCCTTGGCTGGGTGTTACCTGTGACCTCACAGCTGCTATGCCTTCACCTGCCTAAGTCTCCTGTCAGCTTGTCCAGGTGTCGGAAGCCCCTGCAGATGGGATCCCGTAATACTGTGGTGCACATTGAGAAGTCACACAGAGCAAGTGTCCCCGACTCAGGAAAAAATGTCACCTTTGATAAAGAAGAAAGAGCCAATCCTGAAAACCACAGACGAGTAAACTGAATGTTCCAGCCAGGATGGGTTCCTGAGCTGGTCCTGGACACAGAGGACGGTAAAGCAGGGATGTCAGCACCATCATGGGCTCTGCGGGCCAGCGCACAGCAACCCAGCACACGCACCTGCTTTCCTCAGTCATCATTCTGAAAGAGAAGGCACAACATCAGAACCTTGAACCATCTTGATTTGGGAAAAAAATATTTGTCTCTGATGAGAACTGAGTGCCTGGAGGCTGAGGTGGGCTCAGAAGACCAGCTCTGCTGCTGCTCACCTGGGATCCCAGTGACCCTCCCCTTGTTTGAAATTTTACCAGGTAGGAATTGCCTTCTCTGTTTTAGAGTAGAAACTCCAGCAAGGCTAAGACCTTGACTTTATTCAGGGTCATATAGTCCAAAGAGGGGAGATTGAGAGTACAGATGGTGCCTGATGTGCCATGGCTCAACTTAAGATTTTTCTGTCTTACACTCAGTAGAAACTGTACTTTGAGTACCAGCCATTCTGCTTTCACTCCCGGTGTGTGAGCTATCCAGCACTTTATAATAGAGTCTCCACGTGTGATGACTCTGCCCGGCTGCACACCGCTGTAAGCCCCCTGAGTACTTTTAAGGCAGGCCAGGCTCAGCTATGCTGCTTGGGAGGTTAGTATAGTAAAAGCATTTTCAACCTACAATATTTTCAACTTAGGATGGATTTATTGGGGTGTGTCCTCTTCACACTCAAGGTGCTTCTGCATGATGATGACCACAAGCCAGTGATGAGGACGGGAAAGAGGTTGGCAACAAGAAGAGAAACAGAGAGCCCAACCAAGGTGCCCAGCAGCCCGGGGGGTGAGCAGGGCATCCCGCCCCAAGGGGAAGGAGGAGCGTGTCCAGGAGAGGCCATCGGCCATGAGCTGTGGCTTACAGCAGCCTGTACATGCTCCCCCGGGCATGCCAAGGGTGACGAAACTTTGTTTCTTACCTCCATTTTACAGGTAAGAAACAAAGTCAAAAACCATCAATAAATAATTTATCTAAATTCAAAGTGATGGAATGGAGCTCAAAACCAAGGGCTTTTGTCCACACAGTGGTAAAATTGGAATTACAGTGAGTGCCCAACTTACTTTCTGGTGTGTTTTAAGGATCCAGAGAAGACCCCAGTTTTATATAATTTCATGAACAAGACAGAGGAATGCATGTTGCCTGGGAGACCGTGCTGACATGGTGGGGCTGCCAGGCTCCGCTCTGGCTGACCTAGGGCCTCATTTCCCAGGCAAGCGAGACACCAAACCTGCAGGCCCAGCAGCGAGGAGGGGCAGCTTTGCTATCGTGCTCCACTACAGTGCGGGGCTGAAGAAGAGTGAGCCAGGTTGAATGACATGAAACCTAATAAAACTCAACAGGGATGCACAGAAAGCTCTGTATTTAGGTTTAAAAAAATCAATTATACAAGCACAAGGTGCGAGGGATATAGGTTTACAAATGTCTGCATGAAAAAGCAGCAAGGATTAATGACTTCAGTGTGACATGGTGGCAAAGAGTGAATGGAGGCTCTGGTGCCCCAGAGCCTCCAGATGGAGGGACGGCTACGTTGGAACAGAATGTTCCATCTTGGGTATTTGCAGGGAAAATTAACACCACAGACTGTGTTTTCAGGCAGGTGACTGAGCCAATAGAGAGCCTAGAATTTGTGTCATTTCAAGGGCAGTTTGTGGACAGGGGTTGACCCATGTGAGAGGCCCTAACAGTGTCTTCACATGGAGGAGGTGGAGGCAGCCATCTGAGCTGTCCACAGACACCAGTTGGGCGAGCAGGCTGGACTGGAAAGGGCAGTGGCATTTCACTGTGACAAGGGCCTAATACGCAGCACTATTGCCAACGGCCAAGCAGCCTTGGACAGCGGGTGTGTGGAATGGAAGGGGGTAGGTCACTCACCCTGGGGGTTGGGGGTCCCAGCCCTGGGGACCGGCTGTCCTGACTGCAGTTTTAAATGAGGAACTCTTGGGGACTTGGGGGGGGGGGGCGGCAGAGCGGGCTTTGACATTGAGAAGCAACAGCAAGAGAGACAGAACGGACGCCCCAGAATGAGGTGTCTGAGAAGACTCATGGGGAAGACGCATCATCCAGGTAACAGAGGTGTTTACTCTGGTTGCCACTTACCAACAAACAATTTCTTCGTTTTTGTATAATTTGGGGCAATTACCTAACCATGTTGACTCCTAGAAGCCAGGGAATGTATGTTCATCTCGGGAGCTTGTTGGGTCTGCTGGCTTATCTGGGAAATCAGGCTTTTCAGTGCCCCTTCTCAGTTACCTTCACGGAAACTGCACTTTCTAAGAGAAATATTAATAACACTACAGTGATGGGGACAGGGTGAGGATCTTGGAACGAGTTGACCCTGTGGTTTAAATGCTGTTAAATGTTTGACCACTCAGCCACGCTCATAATTCAGGAAAAATGTGAGCAGATAATATAGCCAGGACCCCACTTTGACAATGCCCAGAGGAGCAAGAAGGACAGGGAATTCCAGAAGGAGACGCGTGCCAGCCGAGATGCCGCCGCTACAGGGCCTGTGGTGGCAGGAAGGAGTGCGGGACCCCTCCCAGGCTTTCACACCACAGCCCCCACTCATGTCTCCCTGCAGGCGGGGGCAGTGATGGATCTCTCTACCAATCACGGGTTCCCAGGACTCATTACAGCCTGAAGGGGCTGCAGTTCTGGCCTGGCCTCAGAGCACCGGCCCTAGGCAGAGTAACAGCCATCCGTGGGTTGGCCTGAGGTAGGTTTGACACTCACGGTGCACAGGGCTGGTGGGAAGGCCCCAAGGGAAAGCACTGTCCATGCAGGACATGTGCCCAGGAAGCCAGGCTCCTGCTGATGGCTGGGCGTCCTCAGCATGGTGGCTTGGTGGGAGCAGAAGACATGTTGGGGACAGAAAAGAAAGGAACATGGGGCCGGGTTAAGGGGTGCCCTGCGATAGGTGATGATTCTAGCAGCTGGGATAGGAGGTGACACGCTTGAAGCAGGGTTTGGGGGAGCTGCGTCTGAGAGCAGCTTATAACCTCAGGCAGGTTTTTGCAGCAGAGAGGAAGGGTCTGGAAGCTCAACTGGGCCACCCTGGCTCATCCGGAATTCAAGCAGTTTTAATAATAGAATCTCAGTGTTTGGGGAAAGGAAGTTGTCTTTCTTGATTTACAAATGGGCTAACCAAGGTCCAGAGACACCCCAAGCTGCTTGTGCAGGCTGGTGGTGCTGGTGCCCGCCTTGGGCCGGGAGTGACCCGTGATAGGAACTGTTCATAAACTGGAACTCCTTTGCCAGTACCACTGAATTTTAAAATCTGCAGCTTTATTGTAGCAGCTACACAAAAATGATTTTTTCAAATTAAATTTCATATGTTCTGTTTAAATAGGAAATTTTTCACGGAGATTCCTATCATGGTAATGTAATTATTTTTCACATATTATAAAGATTCCCGGTTAGGTGGCAAGAGGCTGTTTCTCTCCTCAGTTGTTTCCTACCCATCCTGGTGGGTCTTCACGACTCTGCACCAGCCTTGGGCAACTAACGGGTCTGAGGTCTAAAGCTGACGCTAGAAAAATCAAACCCATAGCCACCCCAGGCAGGGCGAAGAAGGTTTCCAATTGGTGTGGCGCCCTGCTGGCAGGTGGGCAGGCCTGCTGCTGGCTGCGTTTATCATTCAAAGACATGGGAGCCGATTTGGAAGTGTTGCTTCTGTGAAGCTGGGATGCTGTTTGCAGAACAAGGGCATAAACTACTCTGCCCTGGTTTAAAGGTCATGGGCCTCTCAATACTGAGCGCTTGTCAGTAGAGCATCTGAAACAGAGGTCTCACTCCCACAGGAGGACTGAAACTCTGCTTCATTTGGAGCACCTGCCCTGTAAACCCAAGAAAAACAGCAGCACTTGTGACATGAAGTAGCTACCTGTCGACGATTATGTCTGAGATCTGGTAATGCCAAAGTATAAACTAATACAACGCAAACACCCACCTCTTGAATGAATGAACACAACAGAATAAATGAAGTCCACTCCTTGAAAGACTCATGGCCACTAAGTAGCCAGATCCAACCTGCTCCCAAAGCCTCCACCATTTGTCAATCCATTCATCCATCCAATAGTATTTCAAAGCACTTACTGGGCAAGAGAAGCTGTGTTTGGGGCCAGAGTTAAGTAATGAATGTGGCATGGCCCCTATCCTGGAAAGAAAACAAGATAAATAATGTCAGGCCTGGGAACGGTGCCAGTCGTCTGCAAGTGCCACAGAAATACACAGAGAGAAAAAAAACTCACTTGATTTCAAGAAACATTTCTGGGGAGAAGTGCAGCGTGCTTCTGACCTCTGAAAAGAACTGTGTGGTGTGAGGTAAGAGGTGAGCAGCGTGCAGGACCATGGGGACATGGAGAGGGAGAGGGACACCAAATTGCCCTGAGCCACAGTGGGCCACGGGACCCTGGAAATGGGGATTATAAATGCCTCGTCTTCTGTATTCAGGAGATGGAACTCAATCTCTTCGACCCTGGGAACCGTTGAAGGTTTTACAGCACGACAATAGCATTAACCCATTTCACCCAAAGACCAAAGACATTTACATACTTTTGAGACAATTCAAGTATGAAAACAAAGGCAGGCTTGCTCACCAAGGGGCTGTAAACTCCCGAACCGCAAGTCATCGGTATTGATTTAAAACCCCAGACTAACCCTGCGTTACCACGCCCAGTTGCCAGCCACCGGGTGGTGACACCCTTTCCTTCACAGGGGCCCAGCTTGCGTTTGTATCACTTCACAGCCACACGTAGGTGTTCCGTGGGCCTTGTCCTACTTCCCTGGCCTTTTATGTGGGAGACAGGTTTTAAATAAAATAAAAACTCCTCTTGCTTCTTACAGATTGGACTTGATTAAATATTCCACTGATAAAGGGTAACCAAATGTCAGCTTCAATATCATAAAAAGAGAAATGAGAGTTCATACAAGCAGCAAAGCAAACAATCCATTTTCATACTTTATTAGAAACATTTATTGCCTTAATGACTACATTATACCAAGCAAGCAGGTGGAAAGGTGTTCAGTGCACGATGTCTTCAAATACCTTTATTTCGAAGATCTGCTCTCTCTAGAACTTACACAGATGTTAGGATGTAATGGAGCGGGAGGCCGCGCTGCCTTAGGCTCGACTCCTCCATGGCCTGGGGGATCGTGGCCTCTCCTCGCGGCCTCCCAAGGACGGGAGCCCATTCCATGCGGCATTTTTCTGCTCTGCACATGGGAGGTACTCTAAGTAAAAACAGCAGAATTCCCTGGGCACGGTCCCATGTTCTTCCAAAATCCTCAGCTCACATCCCAAGTGGGTGTCGCAATTTTTCCAATTCCTCTAATTCAATAGTCACATATGTCTGATCTAGAGTCTACAGCCAAAAGATAAAGAGCTGTTTTTTTCTTTTTTTCCCTAATATCTATACAACTTTGAGAAACATTGGCAGATTATCCAAAAAGGAGATTGTATGATCCCTTGTGCCATCTGTTATGAGTTATCAATTTCTGTGTAACACTGTTCTCAGAAACTTAGTGGCTTAACACAATGTGCTCTTATCAACCCGCAGTTCTCTGTGGGCATGTCTCAGCGGGGTCCTGTGCAGGCTGAAAACAGGAGTTTCTGATACAGAGCTGGGCTCTTTTGGGGAGCTCAGCTGGGTAGAAGTTGAGAAGTTATTTCCTTGGGGCTAAATGACCAGGGAACTGTAAACACAAGAGGCTCTCAGCTCCCTGCCACCCAGGCCTCTCCACTGGACCCTCACACAGTGCTGGCAACTTGCTTCTTCAAAGTCAGCAGGGCAGACATTACAATCCCATGTAACATATTCCCATGGACTGCCTCTCCTTTACTGAGTTCTGTGGGGTAGCAGCTTGCCGCAGGCCTGCCCTCCAGCAGAGGCCTCCCACAAGCAGGTGAACCCAGGTAGCAGGTGGCGAGGCCACCTGAAGGGTCACTCTGCCAAATTCTGCTCAAATCCCTTCATGTCTACCAGAATACCTGGAAAAGGTAGGGCCAATTTCAACCTCAATTTCCCATCACAGAACCAAATTTCTTCCAAATTTCCAAAATGTTAAATACAGAAAACAAAAACACATGTAGTTTAATAATCCGTTTCTACTTTGAATGTCATAAATACAGATTTTCATTCTAGCATAACTTTTTTGTACATTCTAAAATCCCCAGTCTGCATAATTTATAAATTTTTAATCTCTGCTTTTCTTCAGCAAACCAAAGTGAATATATCAGAGATTCTGATTAGGAGACCACATGGAGTGTTTGGATCAGCCAAATAGCAAATATTTATCGAGCGCTTGCCAAGACTCCTGCAAAGCATGCTGGAAAACGGAAGAGAGGACTCGAAATAGGCCTCTGCCTTGAGAGTCTGAAATGGCCGTTGAAGCAGGAGATGAGTATATATAGGGACTGACAAGTCTGCTTCTCTCCCAGTTTATAAGCAAATTCTTTAGCTGTGCAGAAGAGCACCTTGCACACACAGAAAGTGGGGCTGTGCAGGGCAGAGTGGAGGTGACCCCACGAAGGGAGGGAGGTTGGGGGGTATACAGGGCAGAGTGGAGGTGAGCCCACGAAGAGGCTGGGGGGTTGTGCAGGGCAGAGTGGAGGTGACCCCACGGGGAGGCTGGGGGGATGTGCAGGGCAGAGTGGAGGTGACCCCACGGGGAGGCGGGGGGGTGTGCCGGGCCGCTGGGCGGTGCACCCACGGGGGGGGTGGGGGGGGGTGCCGGGCATCGTG